>NEWO01000317.1:498116-515273 GCA_003013225.1 Phalaenopsis aphrodite
CTTTATCTTCCTCCATATCTAAAACAATGAAATCCACAGGAAAGATAAATTTATCCACTTTTACTAACACATCTTCTATAACTCCCTTAGGATATATAACTGAACGATCTGCTAACTATAGAGTTACAGAAGCAGGTGAGACTTCTCCTAATCCTAATCTTTTGAAAGTTGATTGAGGCATAAGATTAATGCTGGCTCCCAAATCACATAAAGCTCTTCCATAAAATTTTTCACCTATTGCACATGGTATAGTGAAACTGCCATAATCTTTTAATTTTTCAGGAAGCTTTTTCTGAATAATTACACTACACTCTTTGCTAAGTGCAACAGTTTTGTTATATGTGAACTTCATTTTCTTGTTCAGAATATCTTTCATAAATTTCACATAACTGGGCATTTTCTCTAAAGCTTCTACGAAGGGAATATTTACTGTTAACTTCATAAGAATTTCTAAAAATTTGGAAAATTGTTTATTCTATTTGTGTTGCTTCAATCTTTGAGGAAACGGTTATGGAGGTCTCTCCACAGAAATTTTCATTGGTGTAAATGGATACTTTAAGTTTGTGTACTCTTAATCCTTTTCTTTCTTACTATCCACTTTCTCTTTTTCAGTTTATGTTTCTTTTTGCACTCTTGTCTCTAATTCTTTTCCAGTTTGTAATTGTATCACTATGATTTATTCTTTTCCTTGATCTTTAGGATTTGGTTCCACAATACTAGGAAAAGTTTCTAATGTTCGGTTACTAAGCGCACTAGCAATATGTCCCAATTGGTTTTCAATATTCTTAATAGCAGTTCCTTGATTTTGTAATTGATTTTCTTGAATTTGTATTTGATTTCCTTGATTCTGAAATTTTTAACCCATGTTTAATATCAGCTCCTCCATAGACAAGTTCTTCTTCTTCATTTGGGTGTTACTGTTTAATCCTGAAGGATAAGATGGTCTATAGTTAACATTTCCTTAGTTGGATGGATTTCATATCATTGGGTTGTTTTCCCATTGTTGATTTGTAGAAGAGTTGTTATTCCAGTTAAAATTTGGATGATTCTTCCAACCTAGGTTATAATAGTTCGAATAAGGGTTGTTGGGTCTATTAATAGCATTTAAAGTCTCATATGAAGGTTGAACATTCACAAATTGCCCAGATGAATTCTCTTTCATCATAGAAGGTGTTAGAGAATAATTCATCCCATAACGATCTAATTTCTTTGATATTGCAGCCATCTATGAAGCTAACATAGATATTGCATCAGAATCATGGATACTAGCTACTCTTTTAGGATTTACCCATTCAGAGGGCCATTGAAAATTGTTGGTAGCCATCTCTTCTATTAATGAATAAGCCTCATCAAATGGTTTTGACATTAACAAACCACCAGCTGCAGCATCTATAATTGATCTAAGATATCCCACTAACGAATGATGAGGGAATTTCCTAAGAAGATCTTTAAATCTCTCCCAAGCTTCATATATTGACTCTCCATCAATCTGACAGAACGATGTTATGTCATTTCTAAGTTTAGCAGTTTTGGATGGAGGGAAATATTTAGATAGAAATTTCTATGAAAGTTCTCCCCAAGTTCTAATAGATCCTAGTGCTAACAAATTTAACCACATCTTAGCCTTATCCTTTAGTGAAAAAGGAAAAGTCTAAGTCTAACAACATTGTTTGAGATTCTGTCATATTTAAAAGTAACACACAATTCTAAAAAGACTAGCGAGGTATAAGTTAGGATCTTCATTTAGTGTACCTCCAAATTGATTGTTTTGTACCATTTGGATAATAACAGGTTTAAGCTCAAATGAATTAGCAGCTGCATCAGGATTTTGGATAGATAAGTGAATTTCATCTTCTGTAGGATTTGCATAATCTCATATGGGTCTAGGTTGGTATTCATCTTCTATTCCTTGATTCTTCAAGTTGTTTTCCATTATATCAAAATTTTTAAGTTCTCTTCTTAATCTTCTAATCCTTCTGGCAGTGTGTTCTAATTCCGAATCATAGGGTATAAGATTTTCATATCCAAATTTATGCATACAATTTGAAATCAGTACACAGTAAAATAATTAACTCAATATAAAAATAAGTTGCAATTCAAGTACAAATTTTCTATTAATCATAATTTGTCTGTTACTCTAATTATGATTTTACTCACTCACTCGCTGGTAACGGCTCCAAAAACTTGACTGCGACTTTTTATATGCTTAAAAATATAAGATAAATATGGACGTAATAAATATTCAATAATTGTAAAGTCACACTTATCAACGCAAGTATACGTATTGTTCAAGAAATATAGTACTCTAATGGAGTCCTAGATATCGATCCCACAAAGAGTGGTTTAGAACTATGAACTAAGATTTTAGAAAAAGCAATACTTTAATCACAACAATGAAGTTCAATTTGCTTATCTCTCACTAATAGGTAATTAAAATAAATATGTAATTTTAATAACTATTAAATAACTAATGATACTAATGAAGGTTTAAATGTGATATTCAATATGTAAGAAATCATCGTTCTCCTTGTCAAGAAATTATAGTGAATGGATAAAGTGAATTAGTTTAAATTATATTGTGCCAAATAGGAGCATACCTATTCTTTACCCTTTGGTCTAGGCATAAAGAGCATTGACCAATCCTACGCTTGTTTACTGAATCTGCGGCTAAGCTGGGAGGTTACCTGTTCTCACTTCGGTGCTCCCACGTTCTCCTCGCCTGAGGGCTAACATCTACACTTCAGCACCCAACGATAGGACCAAATTGGGGATTCTAGTCTGTCACTCTAAAATCTCCAATTCTACGCCTGATAATATTATTTCCCTATTTATTTGCACCCAATTTCCAAGGGCTTTGAACTCTCTGAATCTTGGATGTAATCTTAACTTTAATAATAAAACTCAACATATTTTAACAAATAAATTGGCCAAATTGAAAGTAAATTAAGATCAAAGTGAAATGATCATCACAATTTCTTAAACATTTTTCTGGCTTCACCAATTTAAATCACCATTTCAAAAATCTCGAGACAAGGAGAGATAGAGAAAACTACTCAGATCTCATGGAGAAAACACAACTAAACTCGGAATTCATATAAAAAATCAAAGTCATACAAACTATAACAAGTAAATAACTTATCTCTAATTTCTCCCCAAGAATACTCCTCGAAGTTCCTATGAATCTCTTCCTTTCATTACAAAACACAGAATTCCTCTTCAAAGTAGTAAGGAGGAAGAAGTCTCTCACTTTTCCTCCACTCTTACAATCTCTCAAAGAATTCCTCACAATTTTGACACTTTAGTAAATTCCCTATACACTAATGAAACCTCTCTAACCTCTAGGACCTTTCGAACATCCAAGACAATTTTAATTTTTGACCAAAATCTTCTTTTAAAGTTGTGCATGAGCTTTCCCATGAGTTGCCTAAGCATTCCTTCAAAATTTGGCCTTATCCAAAGCATGATTGAGCATAACAGCCGACCTCGTCGTCGGCGGCCTTGAGGACGTTGTCGACGGACCTTCATAATGAATTATTTATGGAGTCTCGAGAAAATCTCATCGTCGGCGGGGTCGATGAAATTGTCGGCGCCCTAGTTCAATTCTGCACATTTTGGTCCTTTTCGCTCCAAATTTGCTCCTTTTGTCTTTTTACTTCAATGACCCTAATTCATCATTCCTGCAACTAAACATCAAAAAAAAATTTCTTTAAAGTGCAATATCATCAAAAACAGTATAAAATAGGTGTGAAAATCTCAACATATTTTCCTTTGTTCATATCATTAGGGTTTAAAAATTCCTGTTAGCATGTTATTTAAAGTTTTCATTCCTTCTTACATATATCTGATGCTAAAATGTTTAAATCTATTAAAAATTTAAGTTTAGGGGGGGATGAAAAATATTTTCAAAACTAGAATTTTATTTGTTCTCAATTGTGCTACAAGTGAATTTGATTTGAAAAGAAAAAAAATGATTATGTATACCAAGTTATATTAGGTAAGTAAAATTTGATTTTAGAAATGAGTAAGAAAATTTAGTTGAATTTTTCTTAGTAATGAAGAAAAACTTGAAGTTAAAAGTTCTTAGTTTCGAAAATGTTTAATATCGTGTAACTATCTTTAGTAAGAAAAATTATATTTTTGAAAAATTTAGATAATTTAGACTTTTATTTTTCATACTTAAATTTCTTTTATTAAAATAATTTTTAAAACTATTATTATATTTATAAGTAAAAGATATATATCAAGACTTTGCTTTAGGAAAGGAGAAGTAGAATTCAATATTATTAAAGGCCTATTCAGATATAGTAAGCCTTGCCTGAAAAAGAAAAGAAAAAGAAAAAAAAGGAAGAGAAGAAAAGAAAAAGAAAAAGAAAATGAGAAAAATTTTTGGAGGAGAAGCTTGAGGATTAGTGCCTAATCAAAAATTGGTTTCACATTTGATCTTTTTAAAGTATAAGACTTGAGAAACTCTTAAGCTTAGGGATATATCATAGTAAGTGAAATTATTTAAAATAAAATTTTTAAGTAGTGAAAATAAAATGTCTAAATTCTAAATTTAGAAAATCTACAATATTTCTGAATTCGATAGGAACTCATATTTTCATCTTTCCTAACATTTAAGAATTTCTAAACTATAAGTTGGTATCAATCACTCAATATTTTTTCTAAATTAGACTACTATATTTTTAAATCTAAATTTTAGTAATTTCTACAGAAACTCATATACATATCATACTTATTTAGTTTTTAAAGATTGAAGTGTCACTTGAGGAAAAGTAACATTTTAAGTTTTGGGGATTTGGATACATCTAAAATATATAGTGTTTTTAGACGCATTTTTATATTTATTTTTGAGATATTGCGCTTTAATAGAAGGTATTTGTGTGTTTTTCTTTCAGATACAAATAAAAAGGTAAAAAATACTAAAAGGATTGAAAAAGGTTCAAATTTAGAGCAAATAGGAGAAAATTGGGCAAAAGTGTTTTGGCGCCTAAGCACCAGTTAAATAGAGAAGGCCATGCTTAAGCCTTAGAGGCCCTGCGCTTAAGCGTTAATGGCAATTACTGGAGTAGTAAATTTTGTTTTTGCAAATTTTGAAGAGGGTTTTTAGGCCCCCATTGGCTTAATAGGTGGCTACGAGCACCATGAATGAAAATTATTGCGAAAGGAGGCAACTCTTGGAGAAATACATTAAATCAAGACATATTTTGAAGAGATACCAAAGTACCTTTTGGAGATTTATAAAAGAATAAAGATTCAGTCCTTGAAACTGTGCTTGAAAAGTGAAAGTTTTGAAAGTTCTTGAATTGGGAGTAAATTCGGAGAGATTTTCAGGTACTACATATTTATTTTAGTTTTTGTATTGGGAGTGTTAGGAAAGAGAAGAGATTCAAAGGAACTTCCAGAGTTTGGTGGAAGACTTGAGATAAGTTTTTATCTTTTATTTTAGACTACTTTTGGTTTTAATTGTGACTTGTTGTTGGTTTAACAATGATTTCTACATTTAAACTAAAGTGTGGTTTTGTTTTCTCCATGGATTCTGAGTAGTTTTCCTTATCTTTCTTCTTAAAATGATAATTAATTAAGTATTGGATGGAAGTTGTGGAGAGTATTGATCTTTGATGTTGGAAAAAGTTGTGATACTTTAAATCCATTCATTTACTTCTTGATTTGGCCATCCAGATGTTAAATTTTGTTGTGAGAACATGTAAGAACCAAGCTGGTACTGTCTGATTCAACAATTGGAAAGAATCACATGAGGTTGTATAAATGAGAATGTAGTTCATATTATTGAGTGCAAATAAATAGGGAAGTATTTATTGAAGTGTGTAGAGTTAGAGGACTTTAAAGTGATAGGTTAAAGCCCCCAACTTGGTTTATTGTTTTTAGTTTTGATACAAGAATATTGGCCCCCATGTGGAGGGAATATATGGAACTCTAGAGTGAGAGCTAATATCTTCTTTGCCTAGCCGGTCTTCAGAACTATTCAAACTTTAAATTAGCCAATGTTCTCTATAACATCTCTAGTAAGGGTAAATAATATTATTGCTCCTATTTGGCACAACACAATTTGCATACTTCCACAATAAGATTCCTATTACTTACTACTAATTCATGTTAAAAAGAAAGATATTTTTCATCTTTAGTGCTTTTCATCTGCAAATACTCTAGCTTTCTTTTTAAATTATTATTGTTCTATCAAAATATTGAAAATACCAAAAATATTTAAATTTTCATTTCTGGAAGAATCCTCTTTAGTTTAAATAATTGTCTTTTTAAAAATAGAAAGTTTCTAAAAGTGCATGTTGCATAATCTCCCTGTGGGTTTGATATTCAGGTCATAATCAAAAAGTCCTATATTACTTGATAACGATATGTATACTTGCGTAGTATCCCAATTTATATAAAAATTAAAAGTTAAATTTTTATTTTACTTCAAGATCAAATTTTTGGTTTTCTTGCAAAATAAGGAAATATAAGTGAAAAATATAATCAAAATTATTGTTATACTATTGAATATAAGCAGTAAGTCAGGATCAAGTTTTTAATGTCTAAGCCTACATTGAAAGTGGAGATGGGAATAGGGCGTCCATGCCTACCCCAAAAGAGTAGATGGGAATAAGACGTCTAAGCCTACCCCAAAAGTGAAGATGGGAATGAGACATCTAAGCCTACCTCAAAGGTGTAGATGGGAATAGGATGTAGACGGGAATGAGACATCTAAGCCTACCTTAAAGGTGGTAATAGGAATAAGACGTATAAGCCTACCCAAAAAAGTGGAAATGAGAATAGGACGCCTAAGCCCACCTCAAAGGTGGAAATGGGAATAGAACATTTATGCCTACCTTGAAGGTAGAAATGAGAATAGGACATTTAAGCTTACCCCAAAGGGAGAATCTAAATTTAGGTACTGACCTAGAAAGAAAGGAATCAAAATTTATGTACTGTCTGAAAGACGGGAATAAAAATTTAGGTACTGACACTGAAAACAACATGAAGATAGTGTGGAGAGTTTGTGGTGTTAAGCTCATAGAGATATGACATGTGAAGATTGAAATTGGTGAGGAAGATTTGTGAGACTTTGTGCAGAGTGTAAAACTTCAGGGGATGTATGGAAATTGGTGCAGACAAAGATAGTCGTGATGCACAAGCAAAGAGCAAGAAATCATGAACTCGAGAGAAAAAAACTCAAAAAATTGATTATTTTCTTTTCTTTTTATCTTTATCACATTTAATTATCAAAGTAGTTTTTCAATATTTAATTTTCATTGGTTGATTTTCAAAAAGAATATTTTATTTAAATTCGGTTATCATCAATTTTTTAATTATTTTGTTCTTTGTTTGTTATAATTCAGAACCAACATATGGTTCTGTGGCTTTTATCCATCGCACAAAAAGGAAATTTGACAAACATGTTGAAATCTGAAAGAAATTTCATTAATCCACTTCAAATCAGGTCTTACAGACTGAATACATGCTTAAAGCATCAAAAGAGACAATCATGATGCATACATCTTAAACATCATATGCTAAATACATATTATATGTGCTGCTCTGGCACAGTACAAAAGGGGACATAAACTGTCTGTTTTTCCTCTGTGGGATGAGCTCCTAATCAAGCTGACCTACTAAGCCACGCTCTAGGACAAAAGTTTCCTTTGCATGTACTTAGAGGTACCATCATCTCATAACTGTATGGTTGTAGCTCCTCCAATCTTAGATCTGATCGGAATCCATACGACATCTTATTGTCATCCTTCCTTCTCAATGTAATGGAAACTCTATGGTGTCATACTTTTGGAATGAAATGCTTGGCGATGTTGGTTACGTTTTCCTTCAAAATTAACCAATAACAGAATTGCAACTTATCCTCTGAACTCATCGGATTCGACGACATCGATTTTTTTTCCGAACAAAATCTCACTCTTACTCATGAACGAGACCATATAGAATGGTATGACAAAATCATGGTGATCAATATGTGAGGGAATACAGTCCCCCTCTTCATAAATGTTGATAATATAACCGTTCGAAATGTAGTCAGCTGGCAGCACTCCCCATCTGATAATCCTTTTTATCATCCACTTTATTGTGGGAGGTAATGGATCCACCTCATCATGTCTTAAGAAACCCAGGGGGGTTCCCTTGCCTATCCTTGGTAAAATTGTAGCAAAAACAACATTAAATGGTTATCCTACCTTTTCTACGCATCCACTGTCATGGAATAGATTCTTTCCATTAGAAGACCAGCTCGAGCTCTGTCTCTTAGTTTGAAAATGCAGTCAAGAATTCTTCCTTCTTCACTTTCATAAAAGACTCTAGTGTACAATTCCAGGCCTTCCAATATATTGACAATTTTTGCTTATATTTCCTCAAAGAATTCAAATTCTCATCTTTTAACTCTATTCATCTTTTCTAGTTCTGTTGTGGGGACCTCTGAGATTTTCAAGGTGGCTCAGTCATCTTCACATCCTTAGGATAACACACCTTACTTGGCTCCATAGGTAATGGAATTTATGGCTCAGCATCCGGGTAAATTGGCTCATGACGTCCCATGTCGGCAGCTATGAACTCCTTAAAAGAGTTATAGTGGTCAAATTGAAGAACATTGAATGTTGGGCATTCCATTAATGCTCTTCCGATTGATGTCTGAATCGGGCAACCCATGTAAACTTCATCTGGTATTGCTGGTAGTATATATTCTGTAGGAAAATAAGGCTCTTCTTCTATAGCAGGCAGACTAGTAGAAGTCTCTCTCATGCAAGGATCATAGATTTTCCTATCAGGAATTTTGGGTAGGTAAGTTTTCTGCCTCTTTAAGGCATCTTTTCTCTTCACGTAGGAAAGCTCTGTGCTTTCGACTATTGGCGTTTCTACGTTGAGTTCTTTTGAATGGTGCGTCTGACAGTCTCTCATCTTCAGCACTGACTAAATGTCTTGTTGCCGAAGTTATCATGGAAAACTTGCAACTAGTCCCTTCCATTAGATTTTGTTGCGCTATCATTTTCTTCCTCTTTAACAAGGAATATTCTTTAGTATTGATCTTTAACAACAAAGGTAGTCCTTATTTCTCTTGACGACTGACTTTGTCCATCAGGGGACCCTCATAGTTCACGTTGACTTGATTGAAATCCATGTTGAAGTCTATGATGCCACCCTGATGTGCCCTTTCCTTGTTAAGTGTAAGATTACAGCCATCCTTAAAACCAAAAATCAGCTTCTGTCATGACATTTTTTTTGCAGACGACAGAAGAAACATCAATGCGCTGAAATTTAGCATGAACAAGAACAAAACAAAACATTTATTAGACAAAAAAATTGTTTATACGGGTGCGAAGATTATTTATTTATTTATATATGTACATTATTTTTTTCTAAATTTAGTAGAATATCAAACTTAAAAGTAGAAAGGAGAACGTCAAAGTATACAACTTTAAATATTGTCATTTTATTGAGGTTAATTTATTACAAAATTTTTGACCCAGTCACAAACGCTTGGTCAAATAAATAACCCTAAAACAGTCAGAGGCTCAAAAAGGGGATTTCAAGCTACGCAAGATGTATAGTATGTCATCAAATATCATCCATTGATCAGTAGCATATGTCTTTAGCCTCAAAAATCCACCAGCTGGTAGGCTCCTTCTGAATAAACGTTTTCCACGACAACTAGTCTCTCTGAAGTTGGCTCAAATTTTTCACCTATCTTATGAAGTGCAAGAAGATGTCTTTTGAGAACAAGAACGAGGTCGCCCACTTTGAATGTCCTTGGGTGGACCAATTTGTCATGAGCTTGTACCATCCTCGCTAGGTAAAGCTCCAAATATTGTTGTGCTTCCAGTCGTTTTCCATTAAGAATTTCCAATTCTTTAAGTATGAGTTTTGCACTTTCTTCGGTTATAATTTTGTTGGCGATGACGTCTTTGAGAGACGGTGTCTGAACTTTCAGCGGTAGTGTGACCTTGGATCCATATACAAGCGCTTAAGGTGTACATTGAGTGGAGTCTCAGAAGTTTCTCGATAGGCCCAAAAAGTTTCTAACTGTTTATTATACCAATCTCTTTTGTGTTCATCTAATGTTTTCCTTAAGATTTGCACGAGCATCTTATTGAAGGCCTCAGCCAGACTATTTGCCCTAGGATAATAAATTGTAGCGTACCACCAGTCTATCCCATGCCATTTGACAAAATTATTGATCTTTGTACTCTTAAAGGTTGTCCCATTGTCAGAAATTACTCTGCGTGGAACTCCGAAATGGTAAACGACTTGAATTTTGAAAATTGAAGGACGTGTTGTGTTGTAACCTCTCGTAGTAGCACTGCCTCTACCCATTTAGAGAAGTAATTTATAGCGGCAAGAATGAATCTATGTATCTTATAGGATGGAGGGTCTATCAGACCTATTATGTTCGTGCCCCAATACTAGAATGGCCACGAGGCGACGGTTGGGTGTAGCACATTTGGAGGTTGGTGTAAGACCACCCCATGCACTTGGCAAAGGTGACACTTTCTGGTTGTATCCATGTAATCATACACATCTCTAGGCAATAATACTCAAGTTTCTTAATCTTCACTTTCATTTTTGGCCTTGACTGGTGGGAACCACACAATTTGGTGAGTTCTTCTTTGACGATATTTTTTGCTTCTGCTCTGCTCAGACATCGCAGCCGCTTTTGGTCGAATGATCTTCTGTCAAAGACATGACCCATTAGAGCATATTGTATAGCCCTTCTTGTAATGTGATTCGTCTCAAATTTTTCTTCTGGACCTATTCCAATCTATAAATTTTCTATTAATTAATTTCGCTAGTCTTTGTTGACGTCAGCAACTTCCATCATCATTCCTTCTTCTTTTTCAAGCTTGTGTAAATTATCGCGGTTGATCCGAGACAAAGCTCATTTTACTTATACTGTAATGTTTATGGAATCCTATGGTGGACATGCCAGCTCCTTAGCAAGTTTCACTAGAGCATCACATTAAGAATTTGTTCAAGTAGCTTCATTGTATATTGATGGTATTCTGCTAGCCTTGGTTTCAAATTCTTGTCTTGTCCGATGACTTATTGAATGATGAGCTGTGAGTCGCCATAGTTGACAATATCTATTATGTACATTGAGATTCCCAACTCCAACTCGGTGATTAGTGCTTCATATTCTGCTTTATTTTTTTTGCATGGCTCTATCAGGTGATAGGAGAATGTCAACATACCTTTATCTGGCATGATGAAAATTAGCCCAATTCCTGCTTTGCCTGGTATAACTGTTCCTAATCCTTTATCTTTTCTAGCTAATGAAGCTCCATCAAAGTACATTTCTCAGTGTTGTGCACTGAAGAAATCCATTTGTAATAATTGTTCATTTGGCAACTCATCAAAAGGGGACCCAGTCGGAAGTGGGTGTGTTGCGAGAAAATCTGCTAAAATTTATCCCTAGTTAGCGCAAAGGGAACAAAAGTTATATTGAATTGCAATAAAATCATTGACCATCTTGCTAAACATCCAGAAAGTGTTGGTCAGGTCATCAAATATTGTAATGAATTAACTTTCGAAATAAGGGTAATTTTATGAGAAAGCATGTATGTCTAAGCTTTTGGGCAGTGAAAATTAAAACTAGACAATTCTTCTCAATAAGTGAATACCTTACGTCAGTCGATAATAGATGCTGATTAAGTTATAGAGTGCATTTTCTTTACCCTAGTCATTGACCTGAGCTAGCAGGGCTTTGAGAGAGTTTTCCAAGGCCACGGTACAAAGTATCAACGGTTTTCCCGGGATAGGGGCTGCTAAAACAGGAGGTATCATTAGGTATTGTTTAACATCATCAAAAGCTCGCTGAAATTTCTATTCTTAAAAAAATTTGGCGTCCTTTTAAATTATTGCCAAGAAGGGTTGGCACCTACCTGAGAGATTAGAAATAAAGCATCTCTGATATGCCAACTTTTCTTAAAAGGAACATAGTTGTTTCACAGTTTTAAGAGGAGGCATTTTCAAGATAACTTTAACCTTATCTGGGTCGATGTCAATTCCTTGATGACAAACAATGAATTCTAGAAATTTCTCGAAGGTGATGATGAAAGCGCACTTTAAGGGATTCATCTTGAGATTATATTATCTTAATCATTCGAGCACAATCCTAGAATCATATTAATGGTCTATTTTTGGTTTTCTTTTGATGACCAAATCATCCACATAACATTCTACTTGATTTTGAATGAGGTTGTCAAAGATCCTCATCATAGCTCATTGATACATTGCTCTGACATTTTCTAACCTGAATGGCATCACTGTATAGCAAAATATCCCAATCGGTGTTCTGAATGTTGTAAGTGCTGCATCCTCTGAAGCCATTTTGATTTGGTTGTGTCGTGACGATCAATCGATGAAGGAGAAATTCTCATCTATCGAAGCAATGTCCCCCATCATTTCTGATATCGATAATGGAAACTCATATTTTGGACAGACTTTATTTAAATCCCTGAAGTCGACACATACACAAATTTGTCCATTTTTCTTCTTAATTGGTATAATATTTGCTAATCACATGGGGTACTGCTCTTCTCTTAAAAAGTTAGCCTCTATCAATTTCTTCTCCTCAGTAATGACTTGCTGCTCTATTTTGAGGCGCATTCTTCTAGGAGCTTGTTTTACTGAAGTTATATCTTTGTCCACCCCTAGTTTATGAAGAGCAACTTCTGGTGACAACCCTGACATCTCATGAAAAATCCATGCGTAGCAATCTTTAAATTATGACAATAGCTTGATTAGCACCATAGATTCTTCCTTGATGAGTAAGGAAATTATAAATGTAGGTCGGGGCTGCTCTTTAGTCCCAATGTTAATTTCCTTTAATTCATCAATAGTTGACTTAATTTCTTCCTTAAATTCTGGCGCGGAGTCTTCTATTAGCTGATCTTGAGAATCATCCTCCACATCAAGGCAATCCTCTTCCGATTTACTAGTAACAACCATACAAAATTTTAAATCATCAACTGGTCCTACGATACTAAATCCAAGACCTTCATTCGAGTTAGGAGTTCAACTTTTAACAATCCACAATTTTTTAAAAAGTTGTAACTCATATTTTAGCATTTATTTTGGCTAATATCCCTGTTGGATCAACTTTTGTACACATGGAGGAAAGTAATCAAAAGGTAATTCTATTAACTCATTAGAATCCTCATCCAAATTTACATGATTTTCAAGATTAGTAGAAGTAGAAGCACAGTAGAATTTGATCAGCTTTAAAGAAGAGGACAAACTTCTTTGACCTCTAAACTCTCGACACTTTGAGGGAGAATAAAACTAAGTGTTATGGAACTTACATAGTGGTTAATCCAATCATACATCGATTCATACTCACTTTTCTGCACATGTTCTAAGGATATCTCGTACAGTGGTTTCTTTTATTTTATCATCATCATTTCCTCCTCAGAGCTTTCTTCATCATCAATATTGATGGTTGGCTTCATCCATCCAATAATCGTATTGGTTCTTCCTCGTCCAAATCTCTGGCCTCGACCTTAGGTGCCCAAACAAAAAGAACACCCACCAACTTGTTGCAAAAGAGTGGTGGAAGATTGCTGAGGCGGAGCTAAATGGCTTTGCCCTTACGATCCTTGTGAATTTTCATTTTTATTTATCATAACCTCACAAGAAAAGATAGTTTTCTTTGAAGGCATGTCGTAGCTCGCATCTTCATGAATGTCATATTCATGAACTGAAAATGGTTGCAAATCACCTTTAATGAAATGTTCTTGTCCTTCCTTGTAATATTTGATGCACTGCACTGATGTAGGGAAGACAGAACCATGTTGTGCTCATGTATCCACGATCGACCAAGTAAAGCATTGAAAGAGGTCTCGACGTTGATGATATGGAATTTTGCGGTTTTTACTAGTTCTCCATCTTTCATAAGAAATGTAATCGATCCAACGAATCTTTCTCCTTTCTGATTGAACCTCTTAACATCATTTTATCGGCTGTAAGCTTTAGAGCTTCAATATCAAAATATGCCAAAGTCTTTAGACTAAATAAGTTAAGAGATGCTCTCGGATCCATTAAAACTCTAGAAAACATGAATCTATCAATGTTAACAAAGATGTAGAGCAGTTGGTTGTGGTCAACAGTACCGTGCAACAAGTCTTCATTTGTAAAACTTATCCCAAACTATTCTTTTAACGAGAAAATTTCATCTAAGGATGTGCTGACCAACTGAGCAAAGCAAATCTTCGAGTCAACCATGGTTGTAACCAGAGACTCTCTCATCTCCTTTGATAGGCTCAGAGCATCGTAGATGCTTAGTTCGGCTGGTAACCTCCTAAGATGAGCCAGCACATTATAATTCACTTTATGTAATCATCTGATCTTTAATTGATTATGTGGTTCTTCAACTGGCGGAGGTGGAGTTTGCTCTTCTTAAGTTACTATTTGTTTTCCTTTATCCACTGGAGCTGACTTCTTGGGTAACACTTTCCCACTCCTTAGGTTTATCTCTGAGATTTCTGCTCCTTCTTGCAATGTTGTAAGAAAATTTTTTGTTGCTTCTTCATGAGAGAGATCCAAGTTGATAAGTAGTGATGCATCGTGACTCTCGAGGACTGGTTCCTCACTCCTGGTGCTATCATAACTGGCATCGTCCATATCTTCGTCGTCCTTGTTAATTGNTCGAGGACTGGTTCCTCACTCCTGGTGCTATCATAACTGGCATCGTCCATATCTTCGTCGTCCTTGTTAATTGTTTCATCAGACTTAGCTACGGTTTGAGGATTTATTTGAGAATTGAGGTCAGATTTAGATTGAGCAAATTCAATTACGTCATCATTAGAAATAGTTAAAACGTAGTTGAAATCATAATAATTATATTCATAATACCCTGATGGGGCAAAAGATAATCATACGTGGTCTGGGGTTCAAGTATTTTCTTCCTCGAATCAAAGACAACCAATCTAAAAAAGGCAGCCGTTATCCTACCCCAACGCTATCAATCTTTAAGACATCGTTCTTCTCTTTCTCTTTTGGTTGTGGTAATTTCTTCGGTGAAATCTCTATCTTAGGCTGAGTAGGCTGTAGACTTTGAACCGTTACCTGAGCTAAAGTGGTTTGAATCTATTCCAATATCTTCTTGGATGATTTGCTCCAAACTATACTCCATCCATCTTCTTCTGAATATGGATTTATCAAAGCAATCGGCACAGCCAAAATCATATTTATAGAACCTTTTCAAGATAATTTAAATATTCTTTCAGGATCATTATATTCCCTTTTTTAAGATTTTTTCTGAGCCAATCCTTGAAAATGAAACATTCCTCTATAGTTTGTCCAAGCATCCTGTGGTATGGACAATAATTGGGCCGATCTTTCATGTTGACTTTCACAAATTTCCTTAGATCAGGCAATCTAAACTCATGCTTCTTCATTAGACTTCTGAACATTTTGGGTACAACTTCATCATTGAAGGAATATACCATGCTCTTTCGTTCCAAAAAGGTTAGCCCCTTTTAATTTTCTTTGTTCGATACGATCCTCCTTGATGTGACTGCTGGCTAGACTGGCCACATTTTTGTGTTCCTTGTTAAGCATGTTGTGATCATGACTGGGAATTTTAGTGAAAATGTTCTACCTATATCTCATTGGCTAATTTCCATTATCAACCGTTGTTACTGTCTCGGACTTCTTCTTGAATATTTAGGTTTTTCTGGTCTTTTCCAATTTCTCCTGAGAATCCATGTGTTTAACTTCCTCCTGCAGATTGCTAGCTTTACTGAGTAGCTTCTTAAAGGACTTGATGGTGAGTACCTTAAGCATGAAAACTATTGGCCCATGGATGCTTTTGAGTAGGATCTCAATTGCATGATGTTTCTGTAATTGGGGTTCGCATTTCATGCTAGGGTTTCTCCACCTCAAGATATAATCAACTAGAGTCTCGTTAGGCTTTTGCTCCTCTACTACAAGATCTACAATAGAAACATGATGTTGTGATCCAGCAACCCTATTTAAAAATAACTGTTCCAACTTGGCGAATGTCTTAGCTGATCCGTTAGGCAACTCGACAAACCAATCAAATGCTATTCCTGACACGCTGCTAATAAACTAATGAAAAAGCAAGGATTTTTTACCTCTGATATTGCCACAACTGACTCAAAAATGAACTATGTGCTATCTGGGATTTCCAGTCCTATCAAATATCTTAAAATTCTGTAACACAAAACCCTTAGGGTATGGTACTACATCAAACTCCTCCGGGTAGGGTCTACCCTTTCAAATTAATGCTCCACCTTTAGATTGGGCTAAGGCCTCCTTAACTAGTTTGAACATCTGTTTAAATTTATTTTCTGGTTTAACACTTGATGGAGAATCCTTCTTCTATTGATCATCCCTGTTAGTCAACGCAACTTCCCTCCTTTCATCTGTGATATGTACAATCTCTGGTTGAATGACTTCTGGAGAAGCTAACTGTTGTGCTTGAGACTGTCAATGAATTGTAGCCATTGGCAACATGGAAGTGCCCATCTCTTCCATTCTTTTCTCTGTTTGGTTGATTTGCTCATCCCTTAGTAGAACAACCCTATGCATATCATCTACGACGTTCCCTTCAACAAAAGGTTGGGCATCGCACGCAAATGTAGCAGATCTGGTTTTAAAAACATGAATTATATAAAACATTTATCAAGATAGTCGTTAAAATGAAAATCTTCATCATCATCATCAATAGAAACCCTATGTTCTTGAGCTAACACAGAGATCTCAACTATGAGCTTCTGAACATTTTCTTCAATTATTGATTCTTGTATCATCTTGAGATCTGGGGGACTTTACTGAGCTTCCTCCACTTGTTCATCCATCTCAGTAGCAATAACTACTACGATGTCGAATACTTCGGACTTTTGCTTCATTCCAAGATTCTGACCTACGGGCTCACTGAACCGTATTGGTATGACAACCTTGGGTACCTAATCCTGAAACTGCTTATATGCAGTAGTATAACTATAATTTTGATTATATTTTTCACTTATATTTCCTTATTTTGCAACAAAAGCAAAAACTTGATCTTGAAGAAAAATAAGAATTTAACTTTTAATTTATATATATTCGGATACGACGCAAGTAAACGTATTGTTATTAAGCAATGTAAAACTTTTTTATTAGGACCTGAAAATTAAATCC
>NEWO01000317.1:518417-573785 GCA_003013225.1 Phalaenopsis aphrodite
TTGTAAGAAGAGAAATCTTGAGAGCAGTTCAAGTTAAATTCAGCAGACGTCTCCTAAATTTTCAGAGGGGTAACTTTCATTATGGCAAAGGGACCTTTTCCCAGCACAACTTCATGCTCATCGAATCTGGCTCCAAACTTGATTGTGGAGCGCCATTGCGGGCATCGCGACTATTCGTCAGGTTGTACGAGAAAGTAAGCGTAGGGAACTCTGTTGCAGTAGATTAAAAACGAAAGCTCTGGGGTTAGTTATTTGGCAAATACTTTGTAACTCTAGTGCAAAAACAAAAATTAACAAAGACCAATCTATAGACTGGAAAGCCTTTTATATTAGTTTTAATTTATGGAAAATATTTTGGATGTTAGTAAAAATAAGTTTGAAAAAGGAGACTTTAATTAATTTTATATAAAAGGCTTAAAGAGCAAGCACAACTCAACATAATTTGATTTGATTTTCCAAATAGCAAACCAAACTCGAAAGGGAAAGTGAAGTTTAGGACCCAGTGTGGGACCGACATCACAACGCAGATCGCTCGGGTAAAACTAGTGCACCAACACACCTATTGGGGGTCCAACCCCACATAAAGATTAAAAGTCCTAATGAACTCCTGAACCTCTCTGTTCAAAGGTGGTTGAACATATGAAGCTGAAATCCGAAAGAGTCAACCAAACATACCTAAGAAAGAAATGGATGAAACATGCCAACGGAAGAAGGGTAATTTGGTCCATAAGGACATGGGGCACAATTCCAATGTATGAATATAATATTCCTTGAATTAAATGGAGAGAGAAACTTTTCCCCAACGAAGTTGCTAGAAACTGTCGGCACTATTTAATGAAGGAGTTCCCCGTTGGAAGCTATTAGTCGCTGAATAAGAATCCCGTTACCCGCTTCAGAAAAGAATTTAATTTTACATACATACATATATATATATATATATATATATATATATATATATATATATATATATATATATATATATATATATATATATATATATATATATATATATATATATATATATATATATATATATATATATATATATATATATATATATAACTTTAGAAAAATATGAAATCAAATTGATCTCATGTCTTTCAAAGTTTAGAAGAAAGAGAACTACACCTCAAGCTATGTATCTATACCAAAAAATAAATACAATACTTGAGGGTGAGACTCAATCAAATAAACTAAGAAATATATGACATCCATTTGATTTACGAAAAATAATTTTTATAAGTCTACGTGTTCTCCTATTAAATAAGGAAAATTAAAAGTGCTTATATTAAGCTGGGTTCTTGAAAGTTTCTTATAAATGTAAGCCCTTACAGTTAATTACATCTTAGATAAACAAAGTCACCGAAGAAAACTCTCGATAAAAATCAGGGGATGTTGTTTTCAAAGAGGTAAATGGAATAGGACTTTTTAATGAAATCAGACAAAGAGGTGTGAAGAGGATGACTCAAATTTGGAACATTTTAATTTTGGAATCCAGAGGAAGAAGAGCTAGGGGATGTCACAGATCCTAAGGAGAACCTTGGAGACTTCTCAGTCTACCTTATGGTTTGGCTACAATTTAGAGGAGAAATATTTAAATGTTTCATCTTGCTAGTTTTATTAATTAGGGCTTACATTTAAGTGAAACGATCACCCAAATAGCCAAGAAGTGAAGATTTAGGTTGTGACAAATGACAACCTCGGAATCTTAAACCGAGTTAGGGCTTATATTACATAGCAGAGCCATGCAAAGGCCTAAAGAAAAGTTAAGGATTTATGTTGGACTAGGCACACAACCTCGATATCCTATGGCCTATTGTTTAATTTTAAGGAATGGTTTAACTGATGTAGACATGTCTTGCTGTTGAAGATGATCATGCTGCCCACAATGCTAACTGCAAGCTCCTCGTCGTGGCGAGATTAAGTTTAGAAGTGTTAAACTGTAAAAATTGAGAGAAGTATCAAGCTCAGAGGTCAATTTTTCTTGTGTGTCAATTTTTGATATCAAATCAATTTTTTCCTAAAGTTATGGTTATTTAAATGTTATGAAGAATATTAAAGTTGATAAAAGCGACACTGGTTATGATCCTATGGTTCCCTCATTCTGGTACCAGTATTTTCTTTCGGATTCACTTAGTCCAAATAAACTTACTAAACTTAACTTAATAAGTTCCATAGTTTCATTTAGACCATTAGAAATCTCGCTAACAACCGTAGGTTACCTCCTCTAAGGAATTCCCGATCATTCGATAGAGATGTCTTAAATTAGTTGCAATTTTTTGTTTTGTTGTTTGTTTGTGATTAAGTTTTAGGTTGACATATATTTTTTACTGTTGTGGTAGTGAACTTTATCTTATTTAATTTTTAGTTTTGGTTTTGACATAGAGGGTGACTTTAAGCATAAAAGCAAGAAACAAGAGGTATGAAAAAGTAAATGCAACAACTTAAAAGCATACCTGTCAATTCTTCTCACTCCTCAACCTGAAAGGTTAGCTTTGGCAAAATATATATAAATTTGTAAGGAATTTAAATTGCAGGTGTAGAAGAAGGTATAACTACCGAACCCCAAGTTATGAATTTAGTGAGTCTTGGAAGATCTTAGTGAATAATTTTAGAAGAAAATATAGAAAGTTCAATTTGCCCTTCAAAATATCCAAGAGATTTTAAAGTGCACGGGGCATGACTCTGAACTACTATGAAGTTTTCTTAAAATATTTTGATTTTACTTTGAAATTATCATAATGTTTTTTTGATCATCTAAGGTTAAGCTAAAGTTATCCCATTGCTCGAGGAAACTTGACATTCTATTTATCCCAAAGCTAGGACAAATATTAATCAATTGACATTTCATTTAAGAGTTATGTGGGTGGGTGCCCTTATGAAAAATTTAGGTAAGTAAAGGTTTTTCTTTCCAAAGTTAAAATTGCGCTTGTAGTGTAGAGAGATGTTCATCATCAATCAGGTTATATTCAAAATCTGACCAAACGAGTTTAGGCATTGAGGTAGGTCAATACCAAGCTATTAAAAATTATAACGGGAGAAATATATGGTGGTCCAAATTTTGTTTTAAGTGACATAAGTTCTTTTTGAAAGATCACATCATCATCAATTTTAGGTTTAAGATAAGTGAATAATCATCTTCCTAGCTTAAGCCTATCACTTAAGAATCATTTGATCTTAATTGACTTCCAAGTCAGTTGATTGGGGAAGTTAGGATTTTGTTTATATTATAGAAAGGGTGGAAAGTGAGTTTCTACCTTTTAATCCCATTATATTTCAATTATCCAAACATGTTCGTTAGGATCAAAATTACCCATTTTTTCCCTTTGCTAACCTTAAAATTTCATTAAGGCACCAAAATGTAAAGTTACCCTTTTACCTTTAGGGCTCTTCACCTCATAATTAATCAATAAAAATTCAAATGACTTTCAGAAGAGTGTCATATCCATGGTTCAATTAAAACATCAATGGAGAAAATGTGGGTCAAAATTTAATTTAATTTAAATAATTATTTAAATTTGGAAAGTAGTATTTTCAAAGTTGATTTTACTTAACAATTCAAAATAAAGGTTTTATTCATGTCAAAATTACTAGAGGTCCCCTTAGATTAAAGAGACACTTAGACAAAATTTCATGTTTTTTTTATTTAAACTTTTATTATTATTATTTAATTATTAACAAATTTTGAAGATTTAATTAAATGGAAACTAATATTTTTTTACAAAAAATTATTTTCATATTCTTATTATTTAATTAAATGGAAACTAATATTTTTTTACAAAAAATTATTGTCATTTTCTTATTAAATTTATCTGAGTTTAGATGACTTAGAGAATCAATTTTTGTATTTTTATTATTTTTAATTTATTTATTATAACTATTTCAAAGAGAAAAATAAGGAAAAATGTATTTTTAATGTCTCAAAATTTATTTTTAACTTGGAAAAGTTAGGAAAACAATATTTTAATGAGTCCCAAATGATCAGGAGACCATTAGACACATTTAAAATATTTTTGTACTTTTGAGATTTTTTAATTATTTTAAATTCAACATAAGGCTCAAAAATCAAATATTTTCTCAAGAATAACTTTTATTTTTTCTAAATTCCTCTGATCACAAAGAACTAAGAAAACTACCTTTCATAATTTTTCCAAGTGTATTTAATTTATTATAATTATTTTTGTACAAAAGTACAATGTTTCTTAAAAATCAACTTTAATGCTCAAACTTAGCCAAATAATTTTTTTTTGTTTTTACATAGAGTAAATATAATTTTTATACACAATGAGGAATTGATTTTGTCAATTTTTAAAAAATATTTAATTTACATAAATAAAACAAGTTATATGCATTTAATTAATAATAGAAATGTACAAAATGATTCATATCATCATATAATTTTTTCTAAGCTTCTTCGACCACAGGAAACCTACTAAATCTATCATCATAATTTTCTAAGTAACACTTTAATTTATATAACTAAAATAAGCTAAAATAACCACCTTAGCTTGAAAATTAGGTTTAGAGACATAGAGATGTCCTCAGTCCTTGGGAAAATCAGAGGACATAGCCTCTGTTACAAGGAATGAACCTTAAAAGGCTTAAGTCATGGTGAGCATTGCTTGATCATAATGAATTATAATACTCCAGAGAGTATTTAATTTATTAAAAATAAGAGGGTCATCAAATAATTTTTACTTTTATTTGACATTATTCTCCTTTATTTCATGAGAAAGGGGGTGTTTTTCTTTTGTTTTTTTTGATTTTTCTTGAGAAAGGTATGGATTTTTGAAGTTGAGGCATTTAATTTAATTCAAATAATCCATATTTTCAGCTTACACATGTGGCGCCAACTCATCTTACAGTGGCTCCAAACTCACCGCTTTGCTCCACCATTTGACGTCGCGATCAACCTCAACTGCCACGTGGCACGCATTTTCGCAGCAAGGGTTGGTCTGGCTCGATTTCCTTCATCCATCAAATAAACGTACAATCGGACGGCTCCCCATTATCATCTTCAAATGACCTAACCCGAGAACCATTCACACAAAAACCTTAAGATATACGTCTAGAATTAACCAAATCACATGTGGTTTGTATCTAACCTTCATATACTTGAGACGAGCATATCTATATGACTTATACGGCGTAAAATATAGTAAATACGTATGGAAAATCAAAATAGGCTCGGATATAGTTTGAGGTTCAATACCTTTGTCTAACAGGGAAGGCCTCAATCAGATGGTTGTGGTAGCTTCGATTGGGTCCAAAAAACCTCCAAATGAAGTCTTAAATCCTGGTGAATTGTCGATATAAGATTTCGACCAAGCTTGATTTCAGGTGTTGGTCTAGAGCTATGCTAAAGGCTGTTTGAGAGGGTGCTTTTTTGGGGGATAAACTTCTCTTGCTTTGGTGATGATGTGGCACAATTAATTGGAGTTTGGTGGACTGTGGAGGTATAGAGAAATTTGTCCTGGTTAGAAGTGAAATTTTGAGCTCAAAATTGGGCTCTCACTGTGGGAACCAGAAGGGGAAAGTGGTTGGATTGAGCTGAGGAGTTCTTGGAGAGTCTTTGAAGCAAATGGGCAGAGTTTCACCAAGGATTTTTCCAACCTCCTCTTTGTCCATGGAGGGGTAATTTTAAATTCATGGCTATCTGGTGCTAAGGCTTGCTGAGGTAGAGTGAGGAAAATCACAAGCTTCCAAATGGAGTGAGTCAAGTCAAGGAGCTCAAATTTTGGGTTTTTCCTATTTGGGCTCCTTTGGGGTTACTATTTATGGAGGTTGAGGTTGTGGCTGGGCAGGCTTAAGTCACCTCTTGGCTTAGGGAGGTTAAGGGAGGTTTAATTATGATTTACTCCCAATGGGAAGTGATGATGGCAAAGTATTTTCAAAATAAGGATAAATATGGCTAAGATACATTAAATCAAGGGACCATTGGTCCATAGATCACCTAGGTGGTTATGGTCGGTTTAGGCTGGTCAATAGAGTCCAAATGGTGGGTGTGGTGACATTAATTTGGTTACTTTGGTATGACTTAGTCAATTTTGATGAAGGGCTTCAATTTGGTCAAATTATCTTAAAGTTGGGTCTGGGTTAGGCAAGCCATGACATTGAGCCCAATTAATTGATCAACTTTGTGTGGTTGATTATCATGAGAGCTATAGAGAAGAATCAAAGTGATTTTGAATTGATTTGGTGGGTCAATTTGAAGGAATTTGGGCATTTGATACATTTGGAGAAGTTGGGCTAGAGTTGGGATAAGTCTAAATTGAGAGTTCAAAATGGTCTTGGGGAATGTATTGAAGAGTTTTCAATATTAATTGGGTGCCAATTTTTGGGGTTAAGACATTCAATTTTGTGGGACTTGAGCACATGGCTAAATTGGGGCAAATTTGAGGATTTTAGATTAGGGTTGAAATTAGACTAAAATGTGGGTCTATTGGACTTTTATTTAGTTTGAAATGATGATAGGTTTGATGAATTTGAGCTTTGAATTAAAATTGGTGAAAATTGGGAGTTTGAAATTGAAATTGAGGGACATTTGGGGTGAAGTTGGAGAAATTGGGCCTTAAGGGGCAATTTGGGGGTTTTGGTCAAAACGGTCAAATCAGGTTAACTTGAAGGGTTAAAATTTGTTTTGGAGACATTTGAAATGATTTTGCTGTTTTGGGAAAGTTTGTGCTAGAAAGAGTATTTTTGCAATTTAGGCCAATTTGGTGGTATTTTAGGGATTTTGACAAATTTAGGAGTTTTTTTGGCAAATTTGGTAGTTTTAAATGGTTTGTGATGATTTTTGAACAAATTTGAGTGATTTGGGTAATTTTGGGAATTTTGGTCAAATTTAGGATTTGGGGGTGTTTTGTTAAATTTGGTAGATTTAAGAACAAAAGGCCAAGTTTGATATTTTGGTGAAAGTGTGGTGCCAACCACCCTATCTGAGCCATGGACCAATGGAATCCTCTACTTTAGTCCTTCATGTACATGTCTAATCTAGACTCTAGCATAGGGCTAGTGGGTTTAGAGGACCATCTACATGATCCTCCCAAAGGGTTAAGGGGTCAAGCCAATAAGTTTGGATTTAGATTTGTGAGTGGAATGTTAGTGAAGTGAGTGTAAGTTGATGAACTAGCTCTAGAGCAACACCTAGGGGTCAACCCTAAGGCCAAGCACTCTTATGGGGTTGCCCCTCGAGCTGCCCCATATGACCCGACCTACTAAATGCTAGAGGTTATGACTAACATGTGGAACTTCAAGTTGAGCAAAGAAAGGTTTAAAATTTCCTATGGTGAGGGTTTCTTTTCTATTTCTCTAGGCATAATCAATAGGAATGTATTATGGCTAGATTCTAGGCTATGAATAAGTAAACTAGACTTCAACTAAAAGTGGGGTCAACACCAATTAAGATGTTAAAACCTGTTGTGAGAACATGTAAGATCTGAGATGGTATTATCTCAGTCAAAAAATGGTTGCAATCACATATTGATTTCATGAATCAGAATGTAGTTCATGGGGTTGGGTGAAAATAAATAGGGAAATATATTTTAAGGGTGTAGAATTAGAAGGCTTTAGAGTGACAGTTTAAATCACCCAATTTGATTTATAGTTTTAGGTTTTCATACGAGATGTTAGCCCCCAGGTGGAGGGAGAAGAGGGAACTCTAGAGTGAGAGCTAATATGCTCCATACCTAGTCGGCCTTCAAGGCTATTAAAACTATAGATTAGCCAATGTTATTTACAGAAACTTTAGTAAGCGTAAATAATATTATAGCTTCTATTTGGCACAACACATTTAGCATCCTTCCACAACATAATTTCTATATTTATCACAAATTCATGATAAGGAAAATAATATTTTTTTAATATTGCCTTAATCATGCAAGTATTTTAGTTGAGTTAATTAGTTGTTTACTTTAGTTTCAATTATCAAAAAATACAGAAAGAATTAAACTTTCATTCCTATTTAGCATCTTAAGTTTAAGTAAGAATATATTGCTAAGTAAATTTTTTTATCTAAAATTTGTCCTCTCTGTGGGATTGATGTTTGGGACTTAATTAGAAAGTTATATATTGCTTGATAATGATACATATACTTGCGTAGTATCCTATATTGAAATATAATAACTGCATTCTTATTTGCTTCATAGTGAAAAGTTTACCTAGCTTTTGTTTTGGATCAAATTTATGGCTTTGCCGCAAATTAAGAATATATATTAAGGAAATTAATTGCATACATTGCATTTTGCATCTATCTATATAGAAAATCGGGATCATGATTTTTGCGCCGTTGCTGGGGAGGAGGAGAAATAAAATAGTAATTTTCAAAAATATTCTCAAATGAAGTTTTTAGAAAGAAAAAAAAAATTTAGTAAGTCTTATTTAAACATTAAGATTTATTTTAGGAATATTATAGTGTCTTTTATATATAAAGTTCTTATTGGTGTGTTTTTATTTTTTGTTTTATTTTATTTTATGTGTTTTATGGTAATGCATTCATAGTTCAAGTTCCGTAGGACTTGTGTCTTACGATTCTGAATTAGAAAGAACTATTAAAAAAATAAAAATTACTGAAAATTTTCAAGAAATGGAAAATCAAGATAAACAAAATATTGAAAATTTTAGACCTTTAAGAGATTATGCAAACCCTACTGGAGATGAACTTCATTGTAGTATTCAAAAACCCACTGTAGTGGCTAATTCAATTGAGCTTAAACATGTTATTATCCAAATGGCATGAAATAATCAATTTTGGAGAGAACAAACTGAAGATCAAAATTTATGTCTTGTTAGTTTTTTAGAATTGTGTGCTACATTTAAATATGATGGTGTATGAGATGATGTTATAAGACTTAGATTATTTCCTTTCTCACTGACAGATAAAGCTAAGATATGGTTACATTCATTATCACCTGGATCTATCAGAACTTGTAGTGATTTAGCACAAAATTTCGTGCTAAATATTTTCCACCATTAAAAACTATGAAGCTTAGAAATGATATTACATCTTTTGCTCAGTTTGAAGGGGAATCTATTTATGAAGCATGGGAACGATTTAAAGAACTCTTAGAAAGTGTCCACACGATGCTATACCAGATTGGTTAATAATTCAATTTTTTTTCTAATGGATTCGTTGGATCTCTTAGATCTATTATCGATGTCGCTATAGATGGTTCATTGATGTCAAAACCATTTCATGACACTTATGCTTTAATAGTATAGATGGGTACTAGTATTTTTGAATGACCTTCTGAAAGGGTAAATATTAAGAAAGTAGCCAATATTCATGAAACTGGTGCTTGTACTATGCTAGGAAATAAAGTTGCTACAATTTCAAGGAAGTTAGACCAATTTGGAATGAATTTTTCACAACCAATTTCGATGATTGAAGAGAATTCATTAGGCCAAATGGTATATTCTCAAGCATCATTAGAAAATTTGAATGTCATAAATAATAAGCAACATGACCCATATTCAAATTATTATAACCCAAGTTGGAAGAACCATCCCAACTTCAATTAGAATAATGCTTTGGGTGCTAATTATCAGCAATGGGGGAACAATAAAGTAAATCCATTGGGAAACTAGAAAAATCAAGGGAATAGTAAGTATAGACCTACTTATCCTCCAGGTTTTAATATTAATCCACAATTTAAGGAGAAGAAGTTGTTTATAGAAGAAGTGGTGTTATAAATGTGAAATCAGTTACAAAGTCAAGGGCCCACAATTAGAAATATTGAGAATCAATAAGGACAAAGAACAAATTCATTAAGTAATAGATCCTAAGGAACACTTCCTAGTAATACAGAAATAAATCCGAAAGAGTAGAATAAAGAGTAAGTTAAAGTTGTTCAACTCAGAAGTGGAAGAGAATTGGAGGTAGAATTCAAAAAGAGACTGAAGTAGAGAGAGAAGAGATTGAAGAACAAAAAAAGTACGCTCCGAAAGGTTTAGAGAGACCTACTTCTCCCTTAAAGTTAATTTGGAAAAACAACCACCTCCATTTCCTTAGAGGCTTCAACAAAAAAGGTTGGATAAGTAATTTTCAAAATTTTGAGAAATTTTTATGAAGTTTATAAATAATATTCCATTTGCCAAAGCTTTAGAACAATTGTCAAGTTATGTGAAGTTTATGAAGGATATTTTTAACAGGAAAAGGAAGTTTGAAGATAATGAAACAGTTGCACATAGTTAGGAGTGCAGTGGTATAATTCAAAAAAGGCTTCCTGAAATGCTTAAAGATACTGGTAGCTTTACAATTCCATGTGCAATAGGAGATATATTTTATGGGAAAGCTTTATGAGATTTAGGAGCAAGAATCAACCTTATGCCATTATCAATATTTAAGAAATTAAGATTAAAAGGAATAACCCCTACTACTGTAACTCTACAATTAGCAGATCGTTTAATAACATATCCAAAAAGAGTTATGGAAGATGTCCAAGTGAAAGTGGATCAATCTATCTTTTTTGTTGATTTTATAATGCTAGATATGGAGAAATATAAGGAGATATCTATCATTTTGGGGAGGCCTTTCGTAGCCACAAGAAGAGCAATGATAGATGTGCAGAAAAGAGAATTAACTATGCACATCAATGCTCAAACAGTTACATTTATTATTTCTAAATCAATGAAATACACTGCAAAATTGTAAAGATGATGAATGCTATAGAATGGTTGTTATAAGATGTTCAAGTGAATGTCATTTCAAAACAATTTATGAAGAGAAATCTGAGATGAAAAAATTTGAACACGAGCAAGAAGAGGAATTAGATCAATATGAAGATTTATATAAGGAAAATTAAAATTATGTTTGAGAAAGTTTTGATGTTTTGGACACGAAAGAAAAATATACATCTTTTTGTTCATCAATTGAAAAACCTCTTAAGCATGAGTTGAAGTTGCTTCGTAAACATTTGAATTATTCCTTTTAGGTGATTCCTCTACATTTCCTATTATAATTTCCTCTAAATTAACTACAGAAGAAGAAAAGAGTTTGATGAATATTTTATGGAGTTATAAGAAAGTCTTTGGATGGACAATTGCACATATAAAATGAATCAATCCTTGAATTTATATGCATAGAATTCATACAGAAGAGGACTGCAAATATAGGGCTAATCCTCAAAGAAGATTGAATCCTATTATGAAAGAAGTTGTTAAGAAAGAAATTCTAAAGTTGATAAATGCTAGAGTTATCTACCCTATTTCAGATAGTGCATTGTTTAGTCCAATTTACTATGTTCCTAAGAAAGGAGGAGTGACAAAGACCTTGAATAAACATAATGAGTTAATACAAACCAGATAAGTCACAGGATGGCAATTCTACATTGATTATAAAAAATTAAACCCCGTCACTAGGAAAGATCATTTTCTACTGCCATTTCTTGATCAGATGGTGGATAGACTACCTGGGCATAATTACTTTTGTATTCTGGATGGATATGTTGGTTATCACCAAATACAAATAGCTCTTGAGGATCAAGAGAAAAATACTTTTATCAGTCCTTATGGTACATTTGCTTTTATAAGAATTCCCTTTGGTTTATTTAATGCCCTTGCTACATTTCAAAGATGCATGATTGCTATTTTTTGTGATTTAATTGAAAGAGGGATTTAAGTTTTTTATGGATGATTTTTTAGTATTTGGAACTTCATTTGACTCATGTTTAGAACATATATCAAAATTTCTTAAGCGCTTTGAAGAAACAAATTCAGTCCTTAATTGGAAAAAAATGCCAATTTTTGGTAGCAGACCTTGCAAAAATTTGGCATTTAAAAAATTGTATGGAAGTAGACCTTGCAAAAATTTGGGTGATAACTAATTTAGCTTTTTGGACATTCTAGATTCTATAGGTGATATATTAAAGGTATTTTAAAAATTGCTATGCCTCTATGCCATTTACTTGAAAAAGTTGTAAATTTTAATTTTGATGAAGAGTGTCTAAAAGCTTTTGAATTATTAAAAGAAAAATTAGTCACTTAATCAATTATTATTTCACCAGATTGGGAAAAGCTTTTTGAATTAATATGCGATGCTAGTGATTATGCTAATTGAGCTATTTTAGGACAAAAGCATGAAAAGATTTTCAAGTTTATCTACTATACTAGCAAAACTCTTAATGAAGCACAAGTTAATTATACCACAACTGAGAAAGTGTTATAAGCAGTAGTATATGCTTTTGATAAATTTAGATTATACTTAATTTGAACAAAATTTATAGTCGATACATATCATTCTGCTATTAACTATTTAATGAAAAAGAAGGATGCAAAACTATGGCTGAAAAGAAAAATCATTACTGATCATCTATCCCAGCTTGAATTAGAAAAATCATTCTGTTTTGAAAAAGAAATTAATGAACATTTTCCAGATGAAAAATTATTCAATGTTAATGAGTGGCATGTTCCACTGTATGCCGACATTATGAACTTCATTGTTAGTGATATTATAACATATGGAATGACATACCAAAGGAAGAGGAAATTTGTATATGAAGCTAAGACTTATTTTTGGGATGACCCATTTTTCTATAAACAAGTAAAGTGTCTTATTATTCTAAGATGTGTGCCTTTAGAAGAAACTTATGAAATTATCCAAAAGTGTCATAATTCTTATTTTGGGGGACATTTTGGTGTTGATAAAACAACATAAAAAATTATGCAATTTGGATTTTATTGGCCTAAAATCTTTAGCGATGTTAATGCTCATATAAAAACTTGTGATCAATGTCAACGAGTAGGCAATATTTCTAGGAGGAATGAGATGCCCCTCAATAATGTTTTAGAAATTGAGATATTTTATGTTTCGGGATTAAATTTCATGGGACCATGTATCCAAATAGATAGAAGCTATTGCTTTACCTCGATGTGATGCTCAAAGTGTTGTAAAGTTCTTAATAACAAATATATCTTGTAGATTTGGGATGCTGAGAGTAATCATAACTAATAGGGGAAGTCATTTCAGAAATGCAATAATGGAGAAATTATTAAATAAATATCCTAATAACCATAGAATTGCTACTGCTTTTCATCCTTAGACAAGTGGTTTAGATAAATTGTCCAATCATGCATTAAAAGAATATTCAAAAAATTTATAAATCCAACTAAAATGGATTGGTCAGCTAAACTTGACTACACTTTGAGGGCTTATAGAACTACATACAGAACTCTTATAGGAATGCCCTCATACAAGTTAATATTTACGAAAGCTTTTCACTTACCGGTGAACTTGAGCATAAAGCATATTGGGCAATAATGGAATTTAATTATAATTTGAGATATGCCGGTGAGAAGAGGTTATTGCAATTGAATGAGCTTGAAGAGACAAGAAATGAATCTTATGAAAGTACTAATATTTACAAAGAAAAGATGAGGAAGTTGCATGATTTTGAGGATTCTTAATAAAAATTTTTAGTCAGGGCAACAAGTTTTGCTTTATAATTCAAGGTTAAGATTATTTCCAGGAAAACATAAGTCCAGGTGGATGGAACCATTTGTTGTGATAAAATATTCAAAATGTATGCTCACAAGCTGAAATCCAACTTTTTAGGTGACCAACTTAAATTAAATGATTTTCTTATGTTGGGTCAACCTGAATAAGCACTGGTTACGTTGGGCTGATGACATATAACTAAGCGCTCTGTGGGAGGCACCCCATAATTATCTTTATGTTTGTTTTTATTTTTATGTTGGTGTGTCTGATTTAGAAACATTCTGGTTGTATTTTGACCATATATTTTGTTAGTGATTATTCTAAGACCTTAAAAGATGACTTAGACATGTTAGAATGAATTTTTGGACATTAAGTTAACCTGTGCTAAATTGAGCACTGGCACTTAAGCGCCAAGATCCGACGATTAAGCGCAAAAGTTAAAAAACATGTTTGAATTTGGTTTTTAGAAGTTCTAACCATAAATTGGTTGGCTTGAACATTTGAGAGCAGTTCTAGGACATGCATAGGAGTTGTAGGGAGGTTTAAAGTCTATAAATAGAAGGGTTATGTAAGGATTTTTAACATAATTCAATTCTAACCCTAAATCCTAAGTGAAATAGAGAGAAGTTTGGAAAAATGTCTTCTTGGGAGAGTGATTTAAAGGAGGAAGCAATGAGAAAGAATTTTATTATTTAGACTTAGCGTAAGAGATATATAATGGTTTCTTAGCCGTTAATATCAAAGGAATAGTAGAGAAAAACACTAAAATGGAGGCTAGCAGGGCTTCACTTGAACCAAAAGTGATGGAAGTTAACGCACATCTGGATCAAATGGGTCAAAGACTTAAGATGCAGTTTATCCAAATAAGTTTTATAAAAGAAGCATATAAGGGAATGCATCCGAAGAATAAGTGGATTGAAGAAGATTCATCCAGAGTTGTTAATTATAATCCATTCTTTCAGATATACATTCCAAATGCTGAAGGAGAGACTAAAGATATACCAAATTTGTTCCATCAACTTGAGAGTGAAATTAAGTTTGTGATTTTTTTGTTTTTGTGTTTTGTGTTTGTTATTGTTAAATATGTTTAATGTGTTTTCATGTTATGTTTGTCTAGTGTTTATGTTAGGAATTTTCTCATCCGAGACTATTTGGATTGAGAATTTATGTATTTAAAAGTGTTTGTAATCATTTGTGAATTAATATAAATGTTTTGTTTGTGTGAAATTTTGTGTTATTTAGTATTGAATTGAATTAGTTTAAATCTGTGAATCTTGAGTAAAATAAGAGTTAAGAGGGAAGAAAATAGTATATTGTATGTTTTAAGAGCATAGAGTGTTGGTTGAATTAGGCTAAATGTCAATTTCACTTAAATGAAAAAAATTCAAAACTTGTGCAGTAGCACCTAAGCGCCAAAACCCGTGCTAGTGCTACTTAAACTGAAAGATTGGTTCCTGAGCATCAAATCAATCGCGCTTAAGCGCCGGATCTTGAAAAATGGTTTGAGAACGTTTTAAGTGAGTTTTTGGGCCAAAAAACAACATTAATGCATCTTCTCTCACCTTCTTCCTCGGTTTTTTGCAAATTAGGAGCTAGGGCAACACCTATTTTAAAGATTTTTTGTGGATTCAAGCAAAATTTGTTAGATTAGATATTATTGAGGTAAGAGCTTCAGTTTTATAAAAAAGTTTGAGCACATTCATGAGCTATCCAAAAATTGCTATTCATGGTAAAAATTTGAGAAATATTAATGGAAAATGCATAGATTTGTTAGTTTAAGCTTTTAGAAGTTGAGTTTAGTGATTTGAAGTTGATTTTGGAAATTATTTTGAATTTTATAATTTTTTTAGAAAATGGCACCAAGAATGAAGAGAAGCAAGGGAAAAGCTCCAATCGATTCAAATAAATTTGTTAGTGCTAGATCTCAGGATCAATACAGTGATGCACTACAATAAAGGAAATTAATTCCTGAGCGACGTTTTAAAAAGCCATGAGGAGCTATTCAAGAGTTGATTGTTAGCCGCCAGTGGGAGCAGTTCTATTATTTTTTTTTCTGTAGCCATGCTTTCTGCGGTACGAGAGTTTTATGTTGATCTATCGGAGGCTGATGAGGAAGGAGTCTTAGTGAGGGGGAAGACAATAAATTTTTTCTTGAGGTAATTAATCAGTTTTATTACTTGCCCCTGAGTACTTTATGTTTTTTATGCAAACTATAGTTCTACGGAGGAGGAGCTAGATGAGATTAATTCATCTTTGACAGCTGAGAGAGGATTATGGAAGATTCTAAATCAAAGAAGAGTAAATTTCTCTACTTTAAAGTTGGATGCCACTACAAAGGCATGACATTATTTTATTGTTGCTCATCTACTACCTACAAATCATTTGGGTGAAGTGACTCGAGAAAGAACAACTTTAAACTATTGTATTCAGTAGTCCAAGCCAATTGATATTAGAGGATTGATTTATGGAGTTATTACTAGTTTTGCTGCCGCTGCTACTACTGCAGGTTTGAGATTTGCATCTTTGATTTTTTCATTATGCTAGTAGGTTAGTGTTAGATATGACAGTTGGTGGGAGATCTTACAGCTGCTGAAGCTCATCACTAGTGTGAATGTGAAGACTTATTCACCTCATTCTATTTTTGGTTGGAAGGGTGGATTCTCCAGTAGTTTTGTTGCCTCTACTTCACATGCTTCTACATCACGGGGTCAGACTTCTGAATCTGAATCTGATTCTCAATCAAAGTTATTACAGATGATTTTTGATAATGTCAACTACACTGCGGATAAAGTGATAAATTTAGAGCATTTTGTAGAGCATATGGATGGGTATATGAAGATACATAGTGATTATGAGGGTGAATTTAACTTAGCTATGGAAAACCTTATGAGAGGGAACCAGGATGTTGTATTTCCTCAGTACGTAGATATTTAACATATGAGCCTGCAACTTTTTGACGTAGTGACGATAGTGATGCAAAAGAGGGTGATGAACAGTTGGGATCTTTAGTTTTTTTTTTTTATGTTTGTAGTGTATGCATAGTTATGAACTATTCTTAGTGCAGTTATTTGTACCTTATGTTATGTTTCTAGTGTGATTATTGAGACAGCTAGTTTTAGTTATGTTGAGACTGTTTTATTTCGTACACCTACTGTGATGTATTTGTGCTTAGTTATTATGTGTGCAGTAATTGTTTTAATTATGTGTTTTATTTTTTTAGTGTTTGTTGAACTTAATTTTGGAATCTTACGAAGGTTTAGAATTTAGTTACCTTGCTACTTAAAGCTGCATGTTCAAAATTTTCAATTTACTACCAGTAATTTTTTTCTTTATACTGTAGTCATGTATGTCTATTAGTGTGTTTATTTGCTTTTATGTTATACTCCACTGCATAGAAGTCTGATGAATTTCTATATGTTAAGAATATTAAAATTTGATCAAATAAATTTTTACTCCTATTTTTAATTTTTGTACTTACATATTTAGGATATAAAAATTCTTGCAAGCATGTTATAGATTGTCTTCATTCCTGCATATTTATATATGATGATAAAATCTTTTATTTCTATTAAAAATTTAAGTTTGGGGGGACGAAAAATTTTAACGAAACTTAAAAGTTTATTTGTTCTCAATTGTATTTCAAACAAATTTGATTTTGATTTAAAAAATGATTATGTATATGAAGTTATATTAGGTTAGTTATATTTTGATTTTAGAAATGAGTAAGAGTGTTTAGTTAAAATTTAAAGTAATGAAAAAAAATTAAAATTAAACTTATTTTTTAGTGTGAAAAATGCTAAGTATTGTGTAACTATCTTTAGTAGGAAAATTTTAATTTTTTTAAATTTAAAAATTTAGACTTTTTTATTTTCAAAACCCAAATTTCTTTTATTAAAAATTAATTTTCAAAACTATTATTATGTTTTTAAGTGAAAGAAAAATATCAAATCTTTGCTTTAGGAAAGGAAGAGTGGAATTAAAAAGCACTAAAGGTTTATCCAGATTTAGTAATCCTTGCCTGAAAAAGAAAAAAAGAGAGAAAAATAAAAAGAAAGAAAAAGAAAAAGAAAAACAAAGAAAAAAGAAAGAAAGAAAAAAGTTGAAAAAGGGAGGAGAAGCATGAGGATTAGTGCCTAATCAAAAATTTGTTCCACATCTGATCTTTTTAAAGTATAAGACTTGAGAAACTCTTAAGCTTAAGGATATGATATAGTGAGTAAACTTCTGCTTAATAAAAATTTTTAAGTGGAGATGATAAAATGCCTAAACTCTATATTTGGAAAATCTACAATATTTTTGAATTAGTTAGGAACTCATATTTTCATATTTCTTAACATTAAAAATTTCTAAACTTTAAGTTGGTCTCATTTACTTATATTTTTTCTAAATTGGACTACTCTATTTCTACATCAAAATTTTAGTAACTCCTAAAGAAATTCATATACATTATCTACTAATGTTAGTTTTTAAAAATAGAAAGGTCACTTAGAACAAGTATAAGTTTGGGGGATTTTGATACACCTAAAATATATAGGGTTTTTATACACATTTTTATAACTATTTTTTAGAATTTGCACTTTAATGAAAGATATTTTGTGTTTTTTTTGCACGTACAATCAAATGGATGAAAAATTCTAAAAGAAGTGAAAAAGGGTCAAATTTAGAGCAAAAATGAAGAAAAGTGCAAAAAAGAACTGGGGTGCCAAAGCATTAGCGGCCCCGCGCGTAAGCACCAAGTACCCAACGCTTAAGCACCAGAAGTAGTTACTTGATGATTTATTTAATTGGAGTAGATTTTTGAAGAGGTGTTTGAAGCAACCCTTGATAAAAACGTGGGAACTAGCCCATGAACACAAAAATTCATTCAATTGGCTTATGAGGAGGCAACTTCTAGAAGATTTATTGAATGGAGACACCTTTTTGAAGAGACACCAAGACACCCACTGGAATTTTATAAGAAAAGACTTCAATTTTCTAGAGCCAGAGGCCAACCATCCATAAAACTTTACAGCCCACCGCCACCACCGCTAGCAACCTTTAATTTATTTTATTTTATTTTGAGTTTTAGTTTATATGATGAGAGGAGGAAGATAATTTTAAGGAACCTCAAGACATTTAGTGGAGAAAATTTAAGATAAGTGTTTATCTATGTGTCTAACCTTGGTTTTAATTTAAATTTCTTGTTTGTGTGCATGACTTCTACTTTTAAACTCATGTGTGTTTATTTTTCTCCAAGAATTCTGAGTAGTTTTATTTATCTTTTTCTTAAAAATGATAAGAGATTAAATATTTAAAATGAAGTTTTAAGAAGTATTAGACTTCAATGTTGGAAGAAGTTGTGATGATTTGAAACCTTGTACTTCATTTACTTCTTGATTTGGCCAATTAAGTTGGTAATATATGCTGTGAGAACATGTAAGATCCAAGATGATATTGTCTCAGTCAAAAAATGGTTGGAATCACATATTGGTTTCATGAGTGAGAATGTAGTTCATGGGGTTCAGAGCAAATAAATAGGAAAATATATTTAAAGGGTGTAGAATTAAGGCACTTTAGAGCGACTAGCTAAAGCCACCAATTTGATTTATAGTTTTAGGTTTTGATATGAGATGTTAGCCTTTAGGTGAAGGGAGAAGAGGGAACTATAGAGTGGGGGCTAATATCTTCCCTGAGTAGTCGGTTTTCAAAACTATTTAAACTATAGATCAGCTAATATTCTTTATAACATCTCTAGTAAAGGTAAAGAATATTATTGCTCCTATTTGGAATAACACATTTTACATACTTCCACAATAGAATTTCTATATTTATCACAGATTCATGATAAGGAAAAAGATATTTTATTAATATTGCCTTCATCTTGCAAGTATTTTAGTTAAGTTAATTAATTGCTTACTTTAATTTCAATTACAAAAAATTATAACAAGAATTGAATTTTCATTCTTATTCAAGAATCTTAAGTTTAATTAAGAAAATATTTCTAAGTAAATTTTGTTATCAGGAATTAGTCCGCCGTGTGGGATTGATATTCGGGGCATAAACAGAAAGTTTTATATTACATGATAACGATACGTCTATTTGCGTAATATCCCATATTGAAATTTATAACTGCATTCTCATTTGCTTCAAAGTGAAAGATTTAACTAGCTTTTTCTTTGGTTCAAGTTTTTGGCTTTGTTGCAAATTAAGAATATCTATTAAGGAAATTAATCACAAACATCGCATTTTTCATCTATCTATATAGAAAATCAGAATCAGTTGATATGATATTTATTTCATAATTTCTCCATTATTTCATTTCTGAAATGACTTCCCCTAACAGTTATGGTCACTCTTGGAATCCCAAATCTATAAAATATGTTTCTTGTTAAAAATATTGCAGCACTTTGAGCATCACATTTTGGAAAAGCAACAACTTCTATTCATTTGGATCATAGTCTACTCCTATCAATATATATAAATTTATGAAAGATGGTATAAATGGTCCCATGAAATCTAATCCCCAAACTGCAAATATCTCAACATTCAACAAATAATTGAGGGGCATCTCATTTCTCCTTGAAATATTGCATACTCGTTGACATTGATCACTAATTTTGTTATAAGCATTAACATCTATAAGGATTTTAGGCCAATAAAATTCAGATTGCAAAATTTTGTATGTTGCTTTATCAACACTAAAATGTCCCCCAAAATCAAAATTAAGAAATTTTTGGATAATTTCATAAGTTTCTTCTAAAGGCACACATCTTTAACTAATTAGATCATTTCCTTGTTTGTATAAAAATGGGTCATCCCAAAAAAACCTATTAGCTTCAGATAAATATTTCCTCTTCTATTAGTATGTCAGTCCTTATGGTATAATATCTCTAATAATAAAGTTCAAAATGGTGTCATACCATGGAACACACCACTCATTAATACTAAACAATTCTTCATCTGAAAAATGTTCAATAATCTCTTTCGAAATAGAGTGAATTTTCAAAATAAAGCCTGTACAAATTATTAGCAATTTAATTTTTTGCTCCCTTCTTATCCACTATTTAAAATAAAAATTCTAACAAAAGAAGAATCCATCATATCAATATTAATTTTGCATCCTTCTTTTTCATTAAATATTTAATAGCACAATGATATATATGCATAATATATTTTATTCCAATTAAGTATGATCTAAATTTATCAAAAGTCTTTACTATTGTTAATAACTCTTTCTCAGTTGTGGTATAATTAATTTGAGCTTCAATAAGAGTTTTACTAGCATTGTAAATTACTTTGAAAATATTATCTTCTTTTGTCCTAAAACAACTCCAATAACATAATTACTTGGATCATGCATTAATTCAAAATAGTTTTCTCAATCTGCTGAAACAATAAAAAATACAGTGACTAATTTTTTCTTAATAGCTCAAAATTTTTAAAGTTTTCCTTATCAAATTTAAAAATTACATCTTTTTAAATCAAATGGCATAGAGGCTTAGCATTTTTTTAAAAGTCTTTAATATATCACCTGTAAAATTCATCATGTCTTAAAAAACTCACAATTTCCCTCACAATTGTTGGGTGAGATAATTTAGCAATCAATTGAATTTTTGTAGCATCTAATTCTATACCATATTATGATATATGATGTCCTAAAATAATTCCTCCTACTACCATAAATTGACATTTTCCTCAATTAAGGACAAAAAAATTTTCTTCATAACACTTACGAACTCGATAAATGTTCTAAACATGATTCAAATGAAGTTCTAAACATTAAAAAATTATCCATAAGAACTTTAATTCCTTTTTCAATTAAATTATAGAAAATAGCCATCATACATCTTTGAAATGTAGCAGGGGCATTATATAAACCAAAGAGTATTCTACTAAAAATAAATGTACCATAAGGACTGGTAAAAGTTATTTTCTCTTGATCCTCAGGAGCTGTTTGTATTTGGTGATAACCATTATATCCATCGATAAAATAAAAGCATTTATGGCCAGCTAGTCAATCCAACATTTGGTCTAGAAAGGGTAGTAGAAGATGATCTTTCCTAGTGATGAGATTTAATTTTCTATAATTAATGCATATTCACAAACCTGTGGCTTGTCTTATTGGTGTTAACTTGTTATGTTCATTCATATTCGCAGTCACTCCTCCTTTCTTAGGACTGTAGTGACTTGGATTAAACCATGCACTATATGAAATAAAATAGATAATTCTAGCTTCTTTCCTCTTTAAAATTTCTTACTTAATAACTTCTTGCCCAACAAGATTCAATCTCCTATGAGGATCAGCCCTGGAATTATATTTTCTTCAATATGAACTCTATGCATACAAATTAAAGGACTAATTCCTTTATTATCAGTAACTGTCCATCCAAAGGCTTTCATAGAATTCGTCAAAATTTTCATTAAACTTTCTTCTTTTTCTTTAGTTAAATTCGAGGAAATTATAACCAGTAATGTTGAGGAATAACCTAAAAATTCATATTTTAAATGTTCAAGAAGTAAGTTCAATTCATTTTTAGGAGGTTTTTCAATTAATGTTCAAAAAGATTTATCCTTTTCTATCCTGTCCAAAACTTTAAAACTTTCTCGAACATAATTTGAATTTTTTTTATAAAAATCTTCATATTGCTCTAATTCCTCTTCTTGCTCATGTTCCAACTCTTTCATTTCAGATTTTTCTTCATACATTCTTTTGAAAAGGAATTTACTCATTTATCTTATTACATCCATTATATAACATTCATCATCTTTACCTTGTAAAGGATACTTCATTGATTTGGAAATATTAAAAGTAACTAGTTGATCATTGACGTGCATAGTTAATTCCCCTTTATGTAAGTCTATCATTCCTCTTCCTGTAGTTAGGAAAGGTCTCCCCAAAATGATATGTATCTCTTTATCTTCCTCAATATTGAGCACAACGAAATCAACTTGAAAGATAAATCAATCCACTTTCACTAAAACATCTTTTATAACTCCCTTATAATATGTTATTGAAAATTCTGCTAACTGTAGAGTTACAGTAGTAGGGGATATTTTTCCTAATCTCTATCTCTTAAAAATTGATAATAGCATAAACATAATTCTTGCATCTAAATCACATAAAGCTTTCCCATAAAATCTATTTCCTATTGCACATGAGCTAATGAAGCTACCAGGATCTTTAAGCTATAAAGAAAGCTCTTTTTTGAATTATAGCATTGCACTCTTCACTCAGTGCAAGAGTCTCATTATCTTCAAACATCTTTTTTCTTTTAAGAATATCCTTCATGAACTTCACGTAGCTTGATATTTGTTCTAAGGCTACAACAAATTGAATATTAACCGTAAGCTTCTTAAAGATTTCCAAAATTTTTTAAAATTGTTTATTCAACTTTTGCTGACAAAGTCCCTGAGTTAATCGAGGTGGTGGTTTTTCCAAGAAAATTTTAAGTGGAGAAATAGGTCTCTCTAAACCATTCGAAGCATCCACTTCAGACGCTTTAATTCCTTCATCTCTTTTTGAACTATACCTTCTAACTCTCTTCTGCTTCTATGTTGAACGACTTTTACTTGCTTTTTATTCTGGACTTTGGGATTTACTTCTATATTATTAAAAAGTGTTCCCTAAGATCTATTGCTTGATGAATTTTCTATGTTTCTAAGTTGATTCTCAATAATTCTAATTGTAGCTCCTTGACTTTGTAACTGATTTCCCGTTTGTAACACCACTTCTTCTATGGACAACTTTTTCTCCTTGAATTGTGGATTAGTGTTAAAACCTAGAGGATAAGTAGGTCTATAATTATTATTTCTATAGTTGTTCCAGTTTTGTAATGGGTTTACTTGGTTGTTCCCCCATTACTGATTATTACTACCTGAAGTATTATTCCAGTTAAAGTTAGGATGGTTCATCCAACCTGAGTTATAATAGTTTGAATTTGGGTTATTTTTCTTGTTATTTATGGCTTTCAAAGTTTCTAATGATGCTTGAGAATATACCATTTGACGTAGTGAATTCTTTTCAATTATTGAAATTGGTTGAGAAAAATTCATTCAAAATTGGTCAAAGTTCCTTGAAATTGAATATGACAACGAATTTCATCTATCATAGGGTTTGCATAAAGTCTTAAAGGTCTAAATACTTGATTAATTTCAGCAATTTAATTATTTTGGATTATCATTTTTTGAAATTTTTTATCTTTTTGTATATTTTTTATTCTTTTTATTTTTCTAATAATTTTTCTAATTCAGAATTGTAGAGCACTAGTTGTTTAGATCGTGAAATATACATACATTACTACAAAATATCATAAAATAAAATGACACAAATAAGAACTTATATAAAAACAACACCACAATATTTCTATAAAAACCTAAAACTTTAAATAAGGCTTTCTAAAAGTAGAAATTTGCTTTCGTAAAAATTTCTTCACTATTTCCTTACTCTCTCCAGCAACGGTGCTAAAAACTTGATTTCGATCTTTTATGATAGTACATCAAAGTATCTGATTAAATTCTCAATTTTTCTTACTTATATTTCTTAGTTTGAAATGGCACCAAGAACTTAATTCCAAATCAAATAAAAATGCAACTATTATATTTAAATATGGGATAATATGTAAGTATACATATTGTCACCAAGTAATATAAGACTTTTTGATTAAGCCCTGAAAATCAAACCGATAGAGAGAATTTTAATATTTAAAGAAGTTGAAAAAAATTAGATAACAAATGCTACTTTACAAAATATTATTACTCAAACTATAGATGTTATAATAGGAATGAAAGTTTGATTTTTTTTGGTAATTTTGTATTTTTGAAAGTCAAATAGACAACTAACTAAAATTAACTAGATATTTGTAAGATAAAGGTATAAAAAAATATCTTATTCCTTATCATGAATCAGTAACATGTATAAGAATTTTATTGTGGAAGTATTCAAATTGTGTTATGCCAAGTGGGTGCAAAATTATTCTTTACTCTTAGTAGAGATGCTATAAATTACGTTGTTTAATTTAAAGTTTGAATAGTCTTGAAGCTGAGATAGGTAGGAAAGATACTGGCTCTCACTCTAGAGTATCCTCTTCTCCCTCCACTCAGGGGATAACATCGCGTATCAAAACTTAAAATAATAAACCAAATTAGGGGTTATAGCATTTCACTCTAAAGTCCTCAAACTCTACACCCTTCAAAGTTTATTTCCCTTCTTATTTGCATTTAATCATATGAATTACATTCTCATCCATACAATCTCATGTGATTTTCACCATTATTTAAATGATACAATACAATCTTGGATCTTACATGTTCTCAAAATAGAAATTAACATTTTAATTGGCTAAATCAAGAGGTAAATGAAGTACAAGGTTTAAAATCATCACAATTTATTCCAACATTCAAGATTAATATTTCAAACATCTTCCATCCAACACTTAATCATTGATCATTTTAAGAGAAAAGATAAGGAAAACTACTCAAAATTCTTGGAGCAAATATAACCACACTTAAGTTTAAAAGTATAAATCATGTAAACAAATAAGAATTCTATATTAAAACCAAATGTATTCACCAGATAAAAACTTATCTCAAATCCTCTCCAGCAAACTCTTAAACTTCCTCTGAATCTCTTCACTTCCTTTTTCTTACAGTACTCTCTACTCAATATAACTCCTCCCTTCCTTCTCTCTAAAAGTATCTTAATTAGTCTAAGAGAGAGAGGCATTGGGGGCGAGAGTGGGGGGATGGGTACGGGGGTTCTTCAATGTAATCCAATTTCTCTTTCTTAAATTTACAAAAGGTGCTTTAGTGTCTCTTCAAAATGCGTCAACATTCAAAGAATCTTCTAAGAGTTTCCTCATTTCAAATGAAATTTGAATGATTTTTTAGTCTATTAACCAAAAACCACTTTTTCAGCAAGGGTTGCTTCAAATACCCCTTCAAAAAATTTTCCGAATTTTTTGAATCATCAAGTAACTACCTTTGGCGCTTAAGCACGAGGTATGTGGCGCTTAAGCTCGACCGTCTCAATTTCAATGGTGCTTAAGCACCAATCCTGAGCGCTTAATCGCCACAGTTCTTTTGCACACCTTCATTTTTGTTCTAAATTTGATCCTTTTTCACCCTTTTCACCATTTTTCTTCAATTTTACTGCACATGAAAGAAAAAAAACTGAAATACCTCATATTAAAGCGCAATATCCTCAAAATAAGGTATAAAAATGTGTACAAAAATGTTATATAGTTTAGGTGTATCAGTTGTCCCTCATTAGAAAGGGAATGTTAGCAAAATTAATGAGTTGTTACATTCATACATTTGTAAATTAAGTTTCTTTTATTCAGGCCCCATAACTCATACAAATGTCATTATACTTTTATAACTTCCTTAAACCCAGCTTCACATTTGTAATTATACAATTTGATTATTTAAAGTTTTTTCGATCAGTCGTGATTCATTCAACCAGCTCAACATCGTTTGTTCATCTTCAATGATCTTTGATTGCTCGTTTTATGAAGACTAAATATGAAGATATATCGCCCAAACGTAGGAATATTTAACCAAGTTGAGGGTAATTATCAAGTCTATCTGTGGTCTATATTTATATACTGAAGTACCTCATCTTGAGCGACAAATAATTTTCAATATGGTAATTATTTGGTGGTTGGTCCTTATGTAGCTATGTTATGCTTATCGAGTCATTCATTCTCTTCATTTGGTCATCCTAAAAGATTAGCTGATCATTTGCAAGAATAATCCTTGATTTTTTGTGCCCCCTTTTTCTATAAACAAAGCTTTGAGTGCATTTTCCACTTTTCCCATTTTTACCCTCTTCTTCTTATGAGTCGGTCATCCAGGAAAATGAATATGTCTAGATCCATAAAACTAGTAAGTGAGTAAACCTTAATGAAGGCTTTCAAACTTCTGATTTCTATATCTATCCCTACATAAGAGAAAGGAAGAAAGAACCTTGATAGTTCACATCCACTCCTTAAGAAAAGGTGAGCAAAAAGTTGCAACCATTTGTAAAATTAAATGGGGATTATACAAAAATGATCAGCAAAAAGTGGTTGGTTGAATTGACAAAATTAGTTAGACATCTAACTACCAATTTGCCTTCTCTGGGAAAATAATCTTACTCAAAACTACTTATGGCAAGGAGGTTGATCGAAGGAAAAGTATTTGACCCTCTGCTGCTTGGTTAGTGCTGAGCCTAATTACCATCCTAGATGGGGAACCCTCAAGGGCGACTATGCAAGTTTAGCCACCAAACTTTTTGAAGCTTCATCCTCTAGCCTTGAAGACTATTTTGGCCGATGCTTCACCTAGGGAAGATGAATCACTTCATAGTTTAGCAGACGATACTAAACAGACTGAGACTTACTAGCGATAGATATTAATCTGTTAACACTGACCAAGAAAGAACCATATGGTGGTATGCTCTCTCTCATCAAAAAGAGCTTCCCTTCATTAGAAATAGATCAAATTCTTGGTAATCATATAGCTATTTTTTATGTAGCTTTCTCATTTATCATTGTAATTCTAACATAGTTCTTGTAGAAGGAAATATGGAAATTTTTATCTCTCAAACCTCAGGGGTGGCACGCCAAATCGAGCCAGCGGAATAGGTTGGCCCTTCTGTCCAGAATGCGGATGAAGGGCTTTCCACCACAGTTCTTCTTACGATTTTAGTGCCTCTTCCAACAATTCTTGAGAGGGAAATGGATGGTCATGGAGGTTCAATTTGCCATATGAATGAAACGGAGAAACCTCTATTTTGGGTAGTTAGGAGGAGTTAAAAGTTGTATACGGAGATATGAAGATTTTTCAAGCCCAAGTTACTGAAGTGGAGGTTCTTCGACTAAGGTTTCAAACATAGATAACAGACCTGTAAGCTCTCTGAGCTAAGCTGGCAATTTTAAGGGGTAACTTGGCTAATTTTTAGGTGGCCAGTTCAATTTCAAATGTACTTGCCAAATAAGAAAGTATGTAGAATTACAATTTTTTGGCACATGCATTATATTTGATTCATCAAGCCAAAAATGTTCATTCTTTTCATAAAAGACAAAACTTGAAGATGTTATTGTTGACCTCAGTTTTTGTTAGGTCTTTCTTTCCTCTTAGTACTTAGAATCTAGCCATTTGACTTTCCTTTTGACTATCCTAGAAGACCAAATATGGAATTCACCTACATAAAAATTCAAACCACTTCCTTGCTCTCTTTGGAACCCATATGGATGATCATGAGCCTTCAACACCTATAAGGTTAAGACTAACACATGAAGATTCAATGATGAGTTCCCATAGGATTGTTGAACTTAAGGCAATCGTGGGTAGTTAAGGTTCGGCCTTTCACACACTCAAACATGTCATATTTCTCCACCTGTCCTAAGACCATAAAATTACACCCATTGAAGCTGTTTCCTATAGTTATTTTGGAAACTCTTATGGGTGGTCCCCAAACTCATAGCCCTTTGGCTAGGGTGGCTAGGACCCACACAGGAAGGATCCAAATTGAGCCTCCCCTCTAGTACCATGGCTCAAAGAAAAGTAACCATGTGATTGACATATCTAATAGCTTTCAATTCAACCTAAACACCCAACTTTGGCTTTTTAGCCCCTAACTTTCCCAAAATTATCAAAATGCCCTAGAAACCCAAAAATTCCAAAAGTGTCCCATAACCTCAAATTTCTTTCCAAAAGTCATGACAAAACACTTTAGAATATCCAAATTGACCAAACCGCCACAATTTCCCCAAAATTCCAAAAATACCCCTAAATTAGCCAAAATTACAAAAATACCCTTTATATCCCAAAAATTTCCAAAATCCCCAAATTCACTCTAAATATCCCCAAAATCAATTTGAACCACCCTATGCATCCAATTGTGCTCAAATACACCAAGATTTTCTAAAATCCCCAAATTGCTCCTAAAGGCAAAAAATCCCCAAATTACGCCTAATTTCTACCAAATTTAATATAAACTCCCCAAATTTTAAATCCAAATCATAATTCATCATGTATAAACCAAATTGAAATCAAATTGAAGCCCATTTGATTATCCCATGATCAATTTGAAAATTAAATTCTTCATGAATATTTAAAATGCCCATTTACATCAAAATCTTAAAGCCCATGACATTAATTTAGAACGGCCCAAATTGAGCCCACATGACTAAAACTCATCTTTATCATCCCATTTCAATTTAAAAATATTCATCATGGGCATCATAACAATCATAACATGCCTACACATGAAACTTTATCAAAAATAGGTATGTTGACTTTAAATGCATGAAAATCCAAAATTTCTTTTGTATGAAACATCTCCATTGCATCACACATAGTAGGTTTGACCTCATTAAACCATCCATGGGCATCATGAGATCAAACGTACCAAAGTTGGCAAGTTAAATTGATCGCTCCCTCTCCCTCCTTCACTTCAACACATTTACATTTTATTTATCATCATTTCATTACTGCAATTTACTACAGCTTTAATGTATTATGCATGCATGGTCGGAACACTTTTCAAAAAGTCAAAACAAAAAATTTTCAAAACAAAGATAAACTTTTTTTTAATAAAACTTAAACACTTTTAGAAACAACAGACAAACATAATACGTACTTTTAAATTTACTTCAGTCCTTCGGATTAGGTAACCTATAGTTGCTAACGAGATCTCCCAGCTTAAATGAATTTTATAATTCATTTAGACTAAATAAATTCAAAAGAAAATGGTGGTATCAAAATGAGCTAGTTGAGGTTGCTCTAATCAACTTTAACCTCCCCCCCCTTAAAGCTATATTTTTTATTTCTTTTTTGTTGTAAACTTGTTTTTATTAATGAAAGTCGTGTTTTGTCGCATCCTTCTCATGAATTCTAAGTAGTCTTTTTTAAATTCTATCTACTTTGAAATATATTTTTGTGAAGAATTGATTTTTTTTATATTGTTTTAAATGTCAAAAATTTGTGATGTTTTGAACTCTGATCTTCATTTACTTTTTGATCTGGCCAATGGAATTGTTAAAATGTGTTGAGAAATATATGTTCCAAAAGGGCTATGGTTTTTACAACATAGAGAGAATCACACTTGATTTCATGGGAAAGGGTGTCATCAATGGAGTTGAGTGCAAATAAATAGATAAATTTACTTTGTTAGATGCAGGATTGGAGATTTTAAGGTGACATATTAAAATACCTAATTTTGTCCAGCTGATGGAAAATTGGTGCAAGATTGTTAGCCTTTGGGTGAGGGAGTAGTGGGAGCTCTGAAGTGGCAGTCGGTATCCTCCCAGCCTAACCACGGAAGTAGGGAACAAACTCTGGATTGATCAATGTTTTTGATGCACTCGGAAGAGGGTAAAGACTAGGTTTGTTCCTATTTGACACAAAACATTTTATATATGTATTTTTAAATGTTTTTAATTTTTTTAGAATCCATATACTCATTGTGAAGGGGAAGGATGATTTCTTAAACTTGAACTCTTTGTCACAAAAAATTTGTTTAGTTTTCATAATTTTTATTTTAAAAGTTTAACAATTAGTTTAATTAACTGTATCTTTTTTTACCGCATTTTATTTAGCATTCACTCTATTTCCCTATATTCAAATTTAGCACTTCACTTTTGTAGTCCAAAATTGTAGTTTAGATTATAATCTTATAACTAAACTAACAGACATTTCCAACTTCCCTAAGGGATTGATATCTTAAACTCAATAAAAGCCCTTAATTATATGAGTGATACGTATAATTGCATTGCTTTTAGAGGATTTGGCAGTTTAGAGATTTAAAAAAAATTAAACAATTTTCATAAAAGTTATTTTGTTGGATTAATTTGCAAATTTCATATTGATTCTACTGTGTGTATTTTGTAATATTAAAAAATATTTGCCAAATCAACACACTAAATCCACCCCTCATCAAGTTTTTGGCACCGTTGTCGGGGAAGTAACACATTTAGTTTTTCACATTATGCACAACACATGTAGTTTTAAACGCTTTTGTCGTGTGTATTTTGTAATAGTAAGTTATTTTATAATTTGAATTATTTTTATTTTTAAAACTTATAAAAAGTTTTTGTGTTTTATTTTGAATATTTTCATATTTTAGTGTGTTTGTTTATTTTAATTACGTATTATGTTTATTTATGCGTAGTGTAAAATCTGGAGATTTAGTGCCTTACAATTCTAAGTTAGAAAGATCTATTAGAAAAATTCAAAAACAACTAAAAGTGATAGATCATATTAGTAAAATGGCTTGCAATTTGAGTAATGCTAAAAATGAAAATGAACATCATTAGAGACCTTTAAGAGATTATGTTAATCCTACAGTAGATGAAATTCATTTGAGAACTTAAAACCCTGCTATAGCTGTGAATTTATTTGAGCTTAAACCTGTTATTATCCAAATGGTTCAAAACATTCAGCTCGGGAAAACCAACTCGAGATCCTAATTTACCCCTTGGTAGTTTTCTAGAATTGTGTGATACTTTTAAATATGATAGAGTTTTGAATGATGTCATCAGACTTAGACTTTTCTTTTTTCATTAAGGGAAAATGCTAAGATGTGGTTAAATTCATTGACACCTAGATCTATCACAACTTGGGGAGAATTATCACAAAAACTTTTTATCTAAATATTTCTCACCTTTAAAAACTGCTAAGCTAATGATATTACATCCTTTTGTCAGTTTGAAGGACAATCAATTTATGAATCTTGGGAAAGATTTAAATATCTCCTTAGGAAGTGCCACACCATGCGTTGTCAGATTGGTTAATAATTCAAACCTTTTATAATGGATTGGTTCGATCTCTTAGATTGATAATTGATGTCGTTGCTCGTGAATCAATAATGTCAAAACTATTTGATGAAGCATATTCTTTACTTGATGTGATGACTACTAATAAATTTGATTAGCCATCTGACAGGTAAATATAAAAAGAGTAGCTAATATTCATGATTTGTTGCACTAACTTTGTTAGCTGCCTAAATAACTGCTATATAAAAAAAGATATATTAATATGAAATAAATTATTCTCAGACATCACCTGTGCTTAAGAAAAACTAATTCAGACAAATGATAGAATTTCAATCTTCTTATGAGTCCTTAAATGGAGTAAATAATTGTTCTAATAATCCTTATGTCAATTATTACAATCTTGGTTGGAAGAATCATCCAAATTTTAATTGTAGTAACAATAACTATAATGCTTCAAATCCGCAATGAAAAAACAACACTCTGAACCGATTGGGAAATTCCAACAATCAAGGAAATCCAACTAATTAACCTTATTACCCTTAAGGTTTTAATAATTTGTAGAGTAAGAAGAAAAAGTTGTCACTGAAAGAATTTATATTACAAATGGGAAGTCAAATACAAAGTCAAGGAGTTGCAATTAGAAACATGGAAAATTAATTGGGATATATTTCTACTGCACTTAGTAATAGACATCCAAGAACATTGTCTAGTAATGTTGATGTAAATCATAAAGATCAAAACAAAGAAAAAATTAAGGAAATTAAATCAAGAAGTGAAAATAAATTGGAAAATAGAGTTCAAAAAGAAGTGGAAGTTGAAGTTGGAACAGATGAGGTGGAAAATGAAAAATCTGGTGACGATTCTCATTTTAACTTAGATTGTCCTATTAAACCAATGAAAATCACTATAGAAAAATCACCACCTCCATTTCCTCAAAGATTGAAGTAAAAAATAAAGATAACTAATTTTCAAAATTTTTGGAGATATTGAGAAAATTAATGATAAACATTTCATTTATTGAAGCTTTAGAACAAACGCCAAGCTATATGAAGTTCATGAAGGATATACTTAATAAGAAAAGGAAGTTTGTAGATAATGAGACTATTGCACTCACTGAAGAGTGTAGGGCTACAATTCAGAAGAAGCTTCCCAAAAAATTTAAAGATCCTAGAAGTTTTACTATTCCTTGTGTATTAGCAAATTTTTTTTGGAAAAGCCTTATGTGATTTAGGAGCCAGTATTAATCTTATGCCTTTATCAATTTCAGAAGGTTGGGTTTAGGAGATATTTCACCTACAATTGTAAGAGTTTGATTTTGTAGTAGTTGATAAGAAAAGGACTGATAATCAAATTGTTGATCATCTATTTAGGCTAGAATAAGAAAAAACTCTTAATTTGTAAAAAGAAATTAATGAAACTTTTTTTTATGAACAACTTTATGCTGTAAAAGGATGGAAAATACAGTGGTACACTGATATTATAAATTAAATTGTTAGTGGTACTTTACCATATGGTTTAACAAACCAACAAGAAAATAAATTCATTCATGATGTAAAATCTTATTTTTGAAATGACCCATATTTGTATAAATAATTCAAAGATTTAGTCATCAGATGATGTGTGCCTTACAAAGAAATTCAGAAAATTATCCAAACGTGTCATGATTGTGAATTTAGAGGTTATTTTAAGATTGAAAGAACTGTTCATAAAAAGTTGCAATCTGGATTTTATTGGTCTACTCTATTTTGAGATGATAACATATATATATATATACATATATATATATATATATATGCGATCGGTGTCAAAGAGTAGGTAATATTCCAAAAAGAAATTAGATGCCTCTAAAATTTAATTTGGAAATTAAAATTTTTTATGCGTGGGGATTAGATTTTATGAGACCATTTATATCTTCATTTGGAAATGTTTATATATTGATTGTAGTGGAATACATTTCAGAATGGATAGAAGCAAACACTTTACCTCGAATTGATTCTCGGAGAGTTTAAAAATTTTCAATTAAAAATAATTTCATAAGAAATGGAATGCCGAGAGTAATCATTATCGATGGAGGATCTCATTTTAGAAATGCAACAATTGCGAGATTGGTAGAAAAATATAATGTAATGCTTCAAATTGCAACTGCTTATCATCCCAAGATAAGTGGTTTGATAGAAGTATATAATCATGAAATTAAAAGAATTTTTCAAAAAAATGTGAATTCTAATAAAATGAATTGGTCTGCTAGATTAGATACAACATTATGGGCGGACAAATTATAAGACATTTAAAGGAATGTCCCCTTACAGATTAATTTTTGAGAAGACTTGTCACTTACTAGTAGAATTGGAGCATAAAGCTTATTTGGCTATTAAGGAATTCAATTTCAATTTAAAAGATGCTGGTGAGAAAAAATTACTGCAATTGAATGAGCTTAAGGAAAATAGGAATGAATCTTACAATACTGCTCAGATTTATAAGGAAAGAATGAAAGAATGGCATGATCGGAAGATAATACAAAAAGAATTTGAGACTGGACAGGAAGTTTCATTATTCAATACAAGATTGAAATTATTTCTTGGAAAATTGAAGTCTAGGTGGAAAGGGCCATTTAAAATTGGTAAAGTCTATCCTTGTGGGGCTGTCAATATTGAAGATCCTATGACTAAAAGGATATTTAAAGTGAATGGGCACAAATTGAAACCATATTTTGATGTTGAAAGACTAGTGTTTAAATAGAAAGTAATTTTGGGTCACCTGGAATAAAGACTGGGAATGTCAGGCTGACGACATTAAATCAAGGGCTTTGTGGGAGGCAACCCATAGTTATCGTCATCTATTCAATTTTAATATTTTACTTATATTAACATACTTGTTCTTCTATTAATTCCGTGTATTTAAAATTTGACATTGAAAAAATATTTAAAATCATCTTTATTTTCCTAATTGTATAAAAAATAGAGAATTTTTTGGATCAAAATTGAAATGATGAAATTTTTGGAACTGGCACATGATGTGCAATATTCTAGAGAGCTCGCAAATGATGCGTCAGAATTAGCTCATGAAGCGTTGCAGCGATGAAAATGACTTAAAATGTTTTAAATGGCAGATTTTGGCAGTTTTGGGTGGGTTTTTCTCCTTAAAAATCCCAAAAAACTAATTCCAAAGTTCGTCTTAAGGGTGAAAATGAGGGAGGAGTCACTAGTTTTCAATTTCAATGGTGTCTCACTCTAAAAATTCCACTAGATTTGGAATTTTCAACCAAAAAAATTTTGTCAGTTTCGATGTGCAGAAGTTACATGATTGTGTTCTTGTGAAGAAAACATCAATCAAAGAAAGGGGGTTTGTGAATCAAGGATTCATCGCACCGAATACTCGAGTAGAAGAGACTATTGCGCATAGACACTGGGAAGTCCTTTGTTACACTACTACCACTGTAGTTATCCCTGTAGTAAAAGACTTTTACAAAAATATTCATGGAATCAATCAAGGATTTATCTAAGTGCGAGGCAAGTTTGTGCAATTCACTCCATAAATAATAAACAAGATGTTCTTTATTGAAAATGTGCCTATTTGTCACTATGCAAATTTTACGTCTACAAGAGATAATATGAATGACACTATCGATACCTTACAAAAGAAGAGGCAAATTTGGAGGCCATAGATGATGGAAATATAAGTTTTTCTTCATCATTATTAAATCCTGCTTATAAGGCATGGCATTTCTTTATTGCATCAAAATTACATCCCACTATGAAAACTTGTAAGGTAACTAATGAGAGCGTTATTTTAAACTACTTTATTCAAACTGGAAAGCCTGTTGATCTTGCAACAATAATTATGAAATCTTTTATGGGTTTGAGTGTCAACAAATCTATAACTAGATTGGGGCATCCATCCACTATTTTCCTACTTTACAGTCAATTGCAAGTACCTTATGAGAGTTGGGAGAAAGTGCCTCTTTCTTGGAAGTCGATGGATCCCAAATTCTATTGCAATTGTATTAGGATAGGAAATGAGAATTATATGAATGCGCTGATGGATCAGGCATCCCAAAATTCATCACCTATTCGACCTTACTTCAGTTCTAATATAATTTCGAAGAGGATTAAGATGATAGAAAAATAGGTACAGAACCTTATGCATGAAATTGGGAAAGTTTTAGAAATGTTAGATCATCTAAATTGGAGATTGAAGGAACATTTTGATCATACTAGTCGTACTGAAGATGGTTTGGTACGTATATTCAAGAAACATGCTTGAATTGGGAAAGATTCAACTTATAAATTTCCTTATCGACCCTTCTACAACTTGTACGTACACTACTAGTTGATGGGAGATATCCATGAGAATGAGAGAAAATAAGATTTTTGAAATTAAACTATGCACGAAATATTTTATTTAGTACTGCTTGTTTGTGTTAATATGTTATGTTGGATTTAATTTACTTTTACTATTAAACTCTATTTATGTTCTTGTTTAGTATTTTGATGTTTATATTTCAATGTTATGATGCTTTTTTTTCTTTGGACATTGAATTAAATGTTTGTTGGCTTGAAAAAATGATAGTTTGTAATAGTGTGGATTTTATATATAAAAGTGACTTAAGCGTTGTTTGTGAAAGTTTGGTGTTAGAGTAATGTTCAAATTATGATTATAAATGTTCATTTAGGTTAATTAGAGGAGGACGTATAGTGGTACGTAGAAAATTTCCACAAAAAAAGAGATCTAGAAAATTATGGCGTTGGTGCAAGGTGCGCCAAATTAGTGCATGAAGCACCAATTTACAGAGAGGCACCGCATGATGCGTCAGATTTGGCGCGAGATGCGCCAAAATCCCGAAATTGCCAGATTGTCTTAAAAACCACAAAATTACACAATAAACTCCCTTTTTACTACTTTGGTCATCTCCTACCTCTAAACTGTGACCTAGGGCTTCACATTGCGCGTGCGAGAGATGATTTTAGAGGCCGAAAATTTTAGATTTCATCTTCTTTTCGTAAGAGCTTCACTTTAATCTAGAAATTTTTCATTTTCACCAGGGATTTTTCCTACATTGTAGAAGATCCAAGCTCTAATGTTTTTGATAGAAAAGCTTAAAGAACACTATTGTGAAAAGTTTCTTACCAAATAATCTTACTTGAAGAGTTAGATTTATGAATTTGTGATTTATTTGTATTTTATTTGGATTTCCGTAAAAATTCCAATGGCTTCAGGAGTAAAGGAAGGAAAGCTGAACGAAAATTTTGACTTAAGGAGATTTGTTAATTTCAAAGCCCAACATTGTTATAACACTCAAATGGAATCGAAAAAGTTGATCCAAGAATGGGCATTTGCTAACCCGGGTGACGAGATCGAGAGGTTGGTCGTCACTAGAAATTTGGAAAGGTTTTTCTACTTCACTACAGTAGTTATTGTACCAATGATTTGGGAGTTTTATGCCAACTTAAGTTTTACCACTGACGATCACATCCTTCTGAGAGGTAAGCAAGTTGAATTTTCTAAGGAAAGGATCAATGTTTTTATGGGCTGAGAAATTTATTCCATTGCGAGTGCGCTGCACTCGTGATTACTGATTCATGTCAGGATCAAGTGATTGCTTATCTGACAGATGGAAGAGGAGAATGGAAGGCTAAAAATAATAAGAGAGTTAAATTCCTCGCTTCCATGATGACTATTTAGTCAAAAGTGTGACACCATTTCATCTCTACTAAATTACATCAAATAGGTCATCTCGCCGATGCAACAACGGATAAAGCTGTACTAAAATTTTGCATTTAGAAAATGAAGGCAATGGATTTTGGTGCTCTCAATATTCATTTGGCTTGGATTATAACTAATAGTGCTACAGCCAGTGGATTGGGGTATCCTGCTCTGATTTTTACTTTATGTGACCAATCTGGAGTAGAGTCCCAGAGAAATGAGGAAAGGCTGCAGCCCCAAATTTCTATTGGGAAGAATACAATTCAAAGAGTATAATCATTTGTTGAGTCTACGAGTGAAGGTATTGATATACCATCTACATCAGCTGCAGGGGCCCCTACTTCTCGCTCTACTTCACCTGAGAATATTATGGAGCAGCCTATGATTCAACAAATGGATGGGGTTAATATGTAGAATCAGATTGAAAAAATCGAAGCAAGAAATGCATATAAGGATGAGTCTAAGCGGAGGAGAGTTCAACATAATATAGCTTTTGAGGAAGTTATGATTAGACATCATAAAGGTGACTATAATGTGAAATTTCCAACATGCTTCAGCTTCACTCCTTATGCTCCTATTCATGATGAAGAAGAAGAAGAAGATGATGACGACTGATATTTTTAGGTGTCTAGTTTAGTTTGTTTTGTTTATTTGTCTGTTATGTTGTTATTTGATGTCATTTTAAATAATGTGATAAAAACTTTCATTTCGTGTCATGAACCTCAATTGTATTTGTAACAGTTGATTTTTACTTTTTCTGCATTTTTAGTATTTTTAGTTTTTGTTTCTATTTTTGATTTTCAGCAATTCCTTTAGAATATATTATGTTTAATTTAATGCTTTAAAGACTGTATGTATTTTTAAAGTTAGTACCTACAAAATAAGAGAGAACAGTTTCATACTCAGAAATCGTCTACAGGTTAGTTTTTATTTTTTTGCATTTACTATTTTCTTTCACCTACTACATTTTGTACTAAAACATTTTTAAATCACCTAAAAACATAAGTTTGGGAGAAAGAAAATTTTCTTTTAAAAAGAAGTAAACTAAATTTTATTTGTCCTAAATTAACTATAGTCTTAAAATTATTTAACCTCACTTTGGATATTAAGATTTAACTTTGAATTACTATACTTATGTTTTGGAATATTATGGTAAATTTAGGTAAAATTTTTTTTAATAATGAAGGTCAATTTAAATTAAAGTGGTTTGGTATGATAAGAAAAGACTTTGTTTTTCTATTTTAAGTAAAGAAAATTGTATTTTTGAAGTATTAATAATTTTAGAGTTTCATGTAAGAAGAAAAGAATGAAGTTTTTTGAAAAGTCATACACTAATATGAAAGGTAAGGAGTTTTGACTTTAAGAAGGGGAAACTAAAATTCAAAGTTATTAAAGGTTATCCAGATATAGTAATCCTCACTTGAAAAAGAAAAGTAAAAGAAATGATTGAAAAGATCCTAAAAGAAAAAAAACAAAAAGAAAAAAAGAAAAGAAAAAAAAATTGAGTGAGGTGAAGCTTGAAGAGGTGACTNACATCAATCAAAGAAAGGGGTTTTGTGAATCAAGGATTCAACGAACCGAATACTCGAGTAGAAGAGACTATTGCGCATAGACATTGGGAAGTCCTTTGTTACACTGCTGCCACTGTAGTTGTCCCTGTAGTAAAAGACTTTTACAAAAATATTCATGGAATCAATCAAGGATTTATCTATGTGCGAGGCAAGTTTGTGCAATTCACTCCCTAAATAATAAACAAGATGTTCTTTATTGAAAATGTGCTTATTTGTCACTATGCAAATTTTACGCCTACAAGAGATAATATGAATGAACACTATCGATACCTTACAAAAGAAGAGGCAAATTTGGAGGCCATAGATGATGGAAATATAAGTTTTTCTTCATCATTATTAAATCCTGCTTATAAGGCATGGCATTTTTTTATTGCATCAAAATTACATCCCACTATGAAAACTTGTAAGGTAACTAATGAGAGCGTTATTTTAAACTACTTTATTCAAACTGGAAAGCCTGTTGATCTTGCAACAATAATTATGAAATCTTTTATGGGTTTGAGTGTCAACAAATCTGTAACTAGATTGGGGCATCCATCCACTATTTTCCTACTTTGCAGTCAATTGCAAGTACCTTATGAGAGTTGGGAGAAAGTGCTTCTTTCTTGGAGGTCGATGGATCCCAAATTCTATTGCAATTGTATTGGGATAGGACATGAGAATGATAAGAATGCGCTGATGGATCAGGCATCCCAAAATTCATCACCTATTCGACCTTACTTCAGTTCTAATATAATTTCGAAGAGGATTAAGATGATAGAAAAATAGGTACAGAACCTTATGCATGAAATTGGGAAAGTTTTAGAAATGTTAGATTATCTAAATTGGAGATTGAAGGAACATTTTGATCATACTAGTCGTACTGAAGATGGTTTGGTACGTATATTCAAGAATCATGCTTGAATTGGGAAAGATTCAACTTATGAATTTCTTTATCGACCCTTCTACAACTTGTACGTACACTACTAGTTGATTGGAGATATCCATGAGAATGAGAGAAAATAAGATTTTTGAAATTAAACTATGCACGAAATATTTTATTTAGTACTGCTTGTTTGTGTTAATATGTTATGTTGGATTTAATTTACTTTTACTATTAAACTCTATTTATGTTCTTGTTTAGTATTTTGATGTTTATATTTCAATGTTATGATGCTTTTTTTTCTTTGGACATTGAATTAAATGTTTGTTGGCTTGAAAAAATGATAGTTTGTAATAGTGTGGATTTTATATATAAAAGTGACTTAAGCGTTGTTTGTGAAAGTTTGGTGTTAGAGTAATGTTCAAATTATGATTATAAATGTTCATTTAGGTTAATTAGAGGAGGACGTATAGTGGTACGTAGAAAATTTCCACAAAAAAAGAGATCTAGAAAATTATGGCGTTGGTGCAAGGTGCGCCAAATTAGTGCATGAAGCACCAATTTACAGAGAGGCACCGCATGATGCGTCAGATTTGGCGCGAGATGCGCCAAAATCCCGAAATTGCCAGATTGTCTTAAAAACCACAAAATTACACAATAAACTCCCTTTTTACTACTTTGGTCATCTCCTACCTCTAAACTGTGACTTAGGGCTTCACATTGGGCATGCAAGAGATGATTTTAGAGGCTGAAAATCTTAGATTTCATCTTCTCTTGGTAAGAGCTTCACTTTAATCTAGAAATTTTTCATTTTCACCAGGGATTTTTCCTACATTGTAGAAGATCCAAGCTCTAATGTTTTTGATAGAAAAGCTTAAAGAACACTATTGTGAAAAGTTTCTTACCAAATAATCTTACTTGAAGAGTTAGATTTATGAATTTGTGATTTATTTGTATTTTATTTGGATTTCCGTAAAAATTCCAATGGCTTCAGGAGTAAAGGAAGGAAAGCTGAACGAAAATTTTGACTTAAGGAGATTTGTTAATTTCAAAGCCCAACATTGTTATAACACTCAAATGGAATCGAAAAAGTTGATCCAAGAATGGGCATTTGCTAACCCGGGTGACGAGATCGAGAGGTTGGTCGTCACTAGAAATTTGGAAAGGTTTTTCTACTTCACTACAGTAGTTATTGTTCCAATGATTTGGGAGTTTTATGCCAACTTAAGTTTTACCACTGACGATCACATCCTTCTGAAGCAAGTTGAATTTTCTAAGGAAAGGATCAATGTTTTTTTGGGCTGAGAAATTTATTCCATTGCGAGTGCGCTGCTGATTCATCTCAGGATGAAGTGATTGCTTATCTGACTAATGGAAGAGGAGAATGGAAGGTTAAAAAAAATAAGAATCTTAACTTCTTCGCTTCCATGATGACTATTTAGTCAAAAGTACGACACCATTTCATCTCTACTAAATTACTTCCAACAAGTCATCTTGTCGATGCAACAAAGGATAAAGCTGTACTAAAATTTTGCATTTAGAAAATGAAGGCAATGGATTTTGGTGCTCTCAATATTCATTTGGCTTGGATTATAACTAATAGTGCTACAGCCAGTGGATTGGGGTATCCTGCTCTGATTTTTACTTTATGTGACCAATCTGGAGTAGAGTCCCAGAGAAATGAGGAAAGGCTGCAGCCCCAAATTTCTATTGGGAAGAATACAATTCAAAGAGTATAATCATTTGTTGAGTCTACGAGTGAAGGTATTGATATACCATCTACATCAGCTGCAGGGGCCCCTACTTCTCGCTCTACTTCACCTGAGAATATTTTGGAGCAGCCTATGATTCAACAAATGGATGTGGTTAATATGTAGAATCAGATTGGACAAATTGGAGCAAGAAATGCATATAAGGATGAGTCTAAGCGGAGGAGAGTTCAACATAATATAGCTTTTGAGGAAGTTATGATTAGACATCATAAAGGTGACTATAATGTGAAATTTCCAACTTACTTCAGCTTCACTCCTTATGCTCCTATTCATGATGAAGAAGAAGAAGATGATGACGATTGACATTTTTAGGCGTCTAGTTTAGTTTGTTTTGTTTATTTGTCTGTTATGTTGTTATTTGATGTCATTTTAAATAATGTGATAAAAACTTTCATTTCGTGTCATGAACCTCAATTGTATTTGTAACAGTTGATTTTTACTTTTTCTGCATTTTTAGTATTTTTAGTTTTTGTTTCTATTTTTGATTTTCAGCAATTCCTTTAGAATATATTATGTTTAATTTAATGCTTTAAAGACTGTATGTATTTTTAAAGTTAGTACCCACAAAATAAGAGAGAACAGTTTCGTACTCATAAATCGTCTACAGGTTAGTTTTTATTTTTTTGCATTTACTATTTTCTTTCACCTACTACATTTTGTACTAAAACATTTTTAAATCACCTAAAAACATAAGTTTGGGAGAAAGAAAATTTTCTTTTAAAAAGAAGTAAACTAAATTTTATTTGTCCTAAATTAACTATAGTCTTAAAATTATTTAACCTCACTTTGGATATTAAGATTTAACTTTGAATTACTATACTTATGTTTTGGAATATTATGGTAAATTTAGGTAAAATTTTTTTTATTAATGAAGGTCAATTTAAGTTAAAGTGGTTTGGTATGATAAGACAAGACTTTGTTTTTCTATTTTAAGTAAAGAAAATTGTATTTTTGAAGTATTAATAATTTTATAGTTTCATGTAAGAAGAAAAGAATGAAGCTTTTTGAAAAGTCATACACTAATATGAATTTATAAAGTGAAGAAATGTAAGGAGTTTTGACTTTAAGAAGGGGAAAGTGAAGTTCAAAGTTATTAAAGGTTATCCAGATATAGTAATCCTCACTTGAAAAAGAAAAGGAAAAGAAAGGATTGAAAAGATCCTAAAAGAAAAAAAACAAAAAGAAAAAAAGAAAAGAAAAGAAAATTGAGTGAGGTGAAGCTTGAGGAGGTGACTAATCAAAAATTGGTTTCACTTGAATCAACTTAAGGAAAATGCTTTATTACATTTTATAAGCTTGTATTGAAGTATTAGTAGTATTACTAGTAAGGTTTTCATGATGTACCTTTTCATATGAATATTCTAAGTATCCTTAATATGACAAATTAGAATTTTTCTTGAAATGAGTAGAGATTACGAAATCTTAAATATGATTACTAAGAACTTTTAAACTTAGAGTTTGAATCTAAGTTAATAAAAATTCTTATTAAATATTACTATTTTATTTATTAAAATAAAGTATATGAGTTATAAGTTAATCTCTATCCTAAACCATATGCTTTTATGTTGTAAAAGTGTCACTTGAGGATAAGTAACATTTAAGTTTGGGGGATTTTGATAGACTAAAATAAAATGTTGTTTTAAGTATACATTTTATGCTTATTTTTTGTGATATTGCACTTTAAAGAATGATATTTTCATCTTTTTGTTGTAGGTACATCAATTTTAGGAATTTGGAGTGAATGTAGCAAAAAAGATGATATTTGGACCCAAAACAGCAAATTTTGGTAATGTTGGCACCAGATGTGCCAGATTGGCACAAGATGCACCATTTTACAAAAAGCTAGTGCCAAATACGCTATTTTACAGAGAACTAGCGCCATATGCGCCAAAACTGGTGCAAAAAATGCCAAAACCCAGAAAAGTGCATACTTAAGCAAGCTGGTGCCAGATGCACTAGAACTAGTGCAAGATGCGCCAGAGATGACCCTTGAAGTGATTAAATTCAGAGATGCAAGATGCGCCAGATTAAGCTGGTTTGGGACAATTTTTGAGCAAATTTTAAAAAAGACACTTGTTCTAAACAACCCTTGAAGTGATTCAATGCATCTAAACACTTTTGAAGGTTCTTCTATAAAAGGGTATGCCTCCTAAATCAATGGACATGTATTTTAAATTCAAAAGAGTTGACTTTTAGATAAAATTTTAGAGGGAGACAAACTTTGATATAAGAGAAGGAAGTCTAGGAGAAAGAAAGCAATGGTGTGTGGCATGTAAAGGGGGCAAAAGAGAGAAAGAGAAGTCAGAGAAAGTCAAGGACTTGAAGATTTTCTTTAAGGATTGTAAGAGGAGATAGAAGGTGAGAGATTTCTTCTTCATTACATTTCTAAGAGAGACACAAGAGTTCTTGTAAGGGGAGAAGGACTTCAAGAGAACTTCTAAGGACTTTCTTGGGAAGTATTGTGAGATAAATTAGTTTTCATTTATAAAAATAAGTTTACAAAATAAAAGAAATAAAAGACATATGTTTTATCGTATCCTTCTCATGAATTCTGAGTAGTCTTTTTTACTCTTCTCCCTACTTTGAGATATGGTTTTGTGATGAATTGATTTTTTTTATATGGTTTTGAATGTCAATAATTTGTGATGATTTAAACTTTGATGTTCATTTACTTTTTTAACTGGCTAATTGAATTATTAAGTTGTGTTGAGAAATATAAGTTTCGAAGGGCTGTGATTTTACAACAAAGTGAGAATCACATTTAATTTCGTTAGAGAGGATGTCATCCATGGAGTTGAGTGTAATAAAATAAGGAAAAATACTTTTTTGGATGCATAATTGGAAATTTTAAGGTGATTGTTGACCTCACTTTTCGTTGAGGTCTAGTTTTTCCTTTTTAGTATCTTAGGGTCTAGCCATAGGACTTTTCTATTGACTATTCCTAGAGGACTAGAAAAGGAACCCTAACCATTAGAAATTCTAAACTCTCTCCGCTCAATATGAAGTTCTACATGTAGGACCTGACCTCTAGCACCTAGTAGGTGGGGTCAGTATAGAGGAGCTCAAGAGTAGTTTCCCATATGATGATTAGGCCTTAGAACTAACCCTGGGTGGTTTGGTCTTGTTTAGGCTAGCTTGCACACACTACACTTTCTCACACACCTTAAACCCTTGGACCCCTTGATTTGGACTCCTGACACATTTTGGAAAGCTCATATGGATGGACCCAAACCCCTAGTCCTTGGCTAAGACGCTTAGGACCAGTATATTAAGCATAAAAAATGAATCTTAATATGGCTCATATTTGTTTGACATGGCTTCATGGCTTACTTGCCCATCCTAGCCCAAAATCAGCAAATTGCCAGAATACCCCTACAACCCTAATCTTTGCCTAAAATCCCAAAATTACCCAAAATGCCCAAATGTGCCCAAAAGTTATCTAATAATATTCCTCATAACCTAAATTGACTAAAATTCACCAAAATTCCAAAATCCACAAAATACCCCCAAAATTGTTATAATTATCAAAATGCCCCTCATGACCCAAAATTTTCAAAAAATTTCAATAACTCCTTAAAATTTCAAAATCGTCCCAAACATTCCCAATTTCAATTTTGAACCATCCCATTGACCCATCTTGACCAAAAGCCCCAAATTGCCCTTAAAGGCCCAATTTCCCCAAATTAGCCTCAATCTTGGCCCAATTGACTCTATTCTTGTCCAATTTCAATTCTAAACCAAAATTCAACATCCTTAATACCAATAAAAACCAAATAATCCAATTGCAAGCCCAATTTCAACCCAAATAGAAAAGCCCCAATTTTGACCCAATACTTTTCATTTTAATTCAAAATCACTTGAAAACCTTTCAAAGCTCTTCAAGATATCTCCCTACACCAATATAAGCATTTAATTGAACCAAATTTTATCTGAAATTTACCCCTAATCTTAAAATCCCAGGCCCACCACATCTATTTTCAAAAGCCCAAAATTTCATTAAAAGCCCGCATGACAATTTTTCTCCTCATCATCCATTTAATCAAAATCATTCCATAAGTTTCCAATTCATGCCAAAATTATTCCAAAAGAAGCCTCTTGACAAACTCCACAAAAATACCTCATAAATTTAAAAATCCCTTCTCAAGCAAATTGACTAAGCCAAGGACAAGCCTTGAAGCCATCCCCATGCCATAGGTGAGCCTTAGGAGCCTTTGCCACCGCACCAAGCTATTAATGGCAAAAGGAGAAGCCACTTTCAAGCTCCCTTAAAAAAACATTTTAACCTTTTTAATGACACACTCTAACCCATGCTTAGCCAAATCCAATGGATGGAGACTTCTCCACACTGTTTCAGCTGGCTCACCTGACCTTGGTCAGCCATGGGGAGCCACCCCAGACCATTCCAATAAAGCTAAACCCAATCAAAAGCCAATCTATCCCAAAGCTCTTTTCACTTCAATTAATCACTCTTACCCATTCAAAAACCTATTTGGTTGCACATTAGCCCACCACTGATCATCCTCAGTAGGATGGTGACCTTAGCTTGGCTGGTCTGGCACCTTGGCAGCCAGAAATCCAAACCCAAGAGCCCTACCTAGTCAAAACCCAAAATTAAACCCATCCAAGTGGAACCAATCAAATTGGCCATTTGATCCTTTCTACCCACTACCTAGGCAGCATCCCAACCACCTAAGCTTTTCCTAAGAGCCACCCAGGCCCACCACATCCGTACATAGGCAATTTACAATGGCCCAAGGCTTCATCTAGGAGCTCTCTGAACTCAACTCAAGCATTTGTAAGCACCCAATCGAGGCCAAAACTCCTGGAAAAAGGTATTGAACACTCCCCTTAAATCGAGCCTATTTCAACTTTCCATGCTCATAGACTTGATTTAAGACTTGATTAACCATATGGATATGAAATTCTAGTTTAGACATGTCTATAGAATAAAAGCGCAGTTGATTTGGTTGAGTATTAAGCGAGATATTAGATCTAGAAGATGGACAACTTACGGGTTTGGTTCATCAGGGAAGATGATAGAGGACCGTCTGATTGCACATTTCTTCAGTGGATGATCGTGATGGAGCTAAATGAGGATATATGATATGAACCGTAGGCTGACAGGTGTTGGGGTGTCTGGCGGAATCGAACAGCAGAGCGTTGCGTGGAAAGTTTGTAGAAGCCAAGGTTGAGGTGGCGCTGCGGTGGATAAATAGAGAAATTAGGATTTTTTGATTTTGTTAAATGACCACATCTTTAAAAATCTATTTTTTTATGTAGAAGAATCACAAAAATAAAATAAAAATACCCTCATGCTTAGTGAACAGAAGAGAACAATGTCGAAATGGTTTCATGTTTGTTTGATGCATGTACAGTTTTTAATTAATTAAATAATATATTCTTATTTGGATTCCCCATTTGCATGGACATTTCACCATGACTTGATTTTTGGGGCTTTAATTCTGTCAGTCATGAGGGATCTTCTCTGATTTTTCAAGGTCAAGGGAGGTCTCTAAACAGAGATCTCTATTTTTCAAGCATGTCTTGTAAGTTTTGGTAAAATAGTAAAAAACAAACAAACTTATTTTGGTAGGTTCATTGTGCTTAGAGGACCCTAGAAAAAACATAAACTTGGTTTGACCCATTAATAATAACCCTAATTGTCATTAAACCCTAAAAATGAAATGTAATTAAATTGGACAAAATATAAAATTAAATGGCACAAAAAAACTATTCTCTACTATAATTTAATATCAGAGGAACTCCCCATAAAAATTTCATGTTAATGGAATTAATTTGACCCCTAAAATGAATTAATTATGTAAAATTGCATTTTCGGCACTAAAATAATTATAATAATTAAAATAGAATTAAAAAAATCACCAAATTGGTTTTAGGATCTCCTTATGAACAAGGGGAAACTAAGAAAAATAAGAGTGAAATTAAAATAAATACTTCATTTTCAAACTATTTTAAGTATTTAAATAAAAACATCATAAAAAATACAGAATTGTAAAAACGCAGTAAAATGTCACATTTGACTTGGGACTAGTTAAAAGAATTTTCCTAATTTCCTAAGTCAAGATATTAATTTTTAAGGGTTTAAAATGAATTTTCTTTAACTTTTCATTAAAATAATTCTAATGATGAAAATATAAACCACAAAAATATGAAATTTATATCTTTGGGTTTCTTGAACTAAGATAAATTTAAGAAAAATATAATATTTGATTTTCCACTTAAATAATATTTTACATTTAAATAATACTAAAAAAAATTGAATGATTGTAATAGTTAAATTAAATCGTTAAAATTATGAAAATTAGTCCAAGTGGTCCTCTAACCTAAATGAACATCTTTTATTTTTCTTAAGGATAGATGCTTTATTTTGGTTTAGTTACTAAATTTTCTTTAGAAATCCCAATTTTTGCATTAAAAATTATCATAAACTTGAATAAATTAAGAAAAAAAATCACATTTTTTACTATGATGCTTTAGCTATCCCATGAGTAGGGTAACATGAAATCTTAAAGTCATTTAAGTTTGATTTAATGAGTTATGAGGTGTTAAGGCCTTAAGGGCAAAAGGGTAATTTTGGAATTTAAGCCTTAATTAATATTTAGGCATAACCAAAAGGGAAGTGGGTAATAAATCATTTTAATTGATATGTCTTGATGATTGAAACATCAAAACAGATAAATTGTAGCAACCAATCTCACTTTGGTCTCATTAAGGATAAATTTGTAATTTCTTAATTTGATGAAATTTGGAAGAGTAATTGAATAAGAAGAATTTAAGGTGAGGGGTTTGACTTTGGGAGAGCATAGCCCACTAATTTAAAACCAAAAGTAATGGTTTTAAAATGATTTATGATTCCTGATAAAGATTAAAAGTATAAATATTCAATTTGTTTCCTAAAAATTATGAATCTACCCATTAAGTTTTAAAAGCTTAGTGGTGAGTCAGGATTAATCAAAATTTTTTCTATTGAGGTTTAGAAAATGACCTATAATTAATTTAAAACTTTAAAACACTACGTGCCTATCTTTGAAATTTAAATTGGTTAAGTCTCTTAATTAAGCCAAATTGCCCCTGAGGGCCTTTACCTGTATAATCCGTAAGTGAAACATCAGATGATAATTTCCCTACTTAAAGGGATAATCAAAACATCAAGGTTCATTGATCATAAGGGTATGAATTGGGCAAACCACATAGCAAACCTTTTAAGACCAAAATGAACTCGAGACGATTCAAGGGAGTATGAAATGTCTAGGGTATTACCTATGGCCTTTTCAAGATCCTTTGAAACTTTCGAAGGACACTTGAACATTTTATGATTTTCTTGATGGGATAATCTCCACAAATGAAAAAATTAAACTGACCAGAGTATGACATAGGATCTGGTAAACACACCTCAAACTCGGGTTCTCTCTATTTTCTACACTCATGTTTTAATTCGTGCAAAATTATATATATGCTTTGCAAATACTGACCTTTGCGGTGGAGGAACAAAAAGAATCAATAGGTACACTTTTAAGTTATTGCATTGCAATTTATTTTTTATTTTGCACCTCTTGTTTCTTGCCCATAACCCTGCATGTTAAACAACAAGGTCACCCTGCATGTCAAAACTGAAACTTTTAGGATAGCCACAAAACTGAAACCAAAACCAAAATTAAGAAATCAAAACACGATAAAATCCATGGCCACAATAGTGAAAATATAAGACAACTCAAAATTTAATCACAAACACAATAAAACAAGGTTTGCAACTAAATTAAAATGCCTCTATCGGATGATCGTGAATCCATCAGAGGAGGTAACCTATGATTGCTAAGAAGATTTCTCAAGATCTAATTGAGAAAATGGAACCCCTTAAGTTGAGTTCAGTAAATTTATTTAAACTAGGTGAATCTAAAAAAAAGTAGTGGTTTCAGAATGAGCGAACTATGGGTTCCTAACCGGTGTCGCTCCAATCAACTTTAACATCCCCCATAATATTTAAATAACTATAACCTTAGGAAACATTTGATTTGACATCAAAACTTGACACATTAGAAAACTTAAACTAGCCACAACGAGGAGCTTGGAGCTAGCATTGTGGGAAGTATGACCATCTTTAACAGCCTAATATGTCTGCACTAGCTAAAGCATTCCTTAGAATTACACAAAAACCTACAGGATTTCGAAGTTGTCCGCCTAGTACGACATCAATCCTCAACTCATCTTTAAGCCTTTGTATGGCTTTTCTATACAATATAAGCCCTAACTCACATTAGGATTCAAAGGTTATCATTCTTTACAACCTAAATTCTTCTTCCACATTATTTTTGTGATCATTTCACAAGAATGTAAGCACTAATTAAAAAAATTAGCAGGACAAAACACATAATTTCTTTCATCAAAACTGAAGCTAAACTATAGGATATCTTCGGAAGTCACCGAGGTTCTCCTCAAGATCCATGACATCCCCTTGTTTTTTCTCTTTGGATTCTAAAAATAAAAAAATTTGAGTCATTCCTCTTTCACAACTCTTTATCTGATCTCTTTGAAAAGTCATATCTTATGAAATTCTTGAAGACAATATCCCCATAATTTTTATCGAGAGTTTTCTTAGGTGACTTTGGTTATCTAAGATGTAATTAACTATAAGGACTTACCTTTATTGAAAACTTTCAAGAACATAACTTAATTTAAACCATATTTAATTATTAATATTAAATAGGGGAACTTGTCGGAACACATAAAAAATGATTTTTTCACTGACTTAAACGATTGTCATAAATTATTTAGTTTATTTAGTTGAGCCTCGCGAGTGAGTAGTGTGTTTATTCTTTAGGATGAATGCATTGCTTGTGTTTTTAGGCTTGTTTATTTAAAGTACTATGGATATGAGATTTGTCCGGTTTTGCATTTTCAAAATTTAAAATACTACTTTTTTTTTCAAACTATATATATAACTCAAGTTAAACCGGGTGTCTGGATTCCCATTTTGGCAGATGACAACTTCAAACTCCCAACCAACTTTATACGTATTGATAGTGACATTTTAAAATACCTAATTTGGTCCAGCTGATTGGAAACTGATGCAAGATTGGTAGCCCTTTGGTGAGGTAGTAGTGGGAGCCCTGGAGTGGCAGTTTGTTTCCTCCCAGCCTAACCATGGAATCAAGGACCAAATTCTAGATTATTCGATATTCTGTATGCACTTAGAAGAGGGTAAAGTATAGGATTGCTCCTATTTGACACAAAATAATTTATCTATGCATTTTTAAATGATTTTAATTTCTCAAAATCCATATACTCATTATAAATGAGAATGATACTTTCTGAATTTAAACTCTTCATCACAAAAACTTTATTTAATTTTTGTAATTTTACTTTTGAAAGTATAGCAATTACTTTATTTAACTTTCTCTTTTTTACTTCATATTATTTAAGATGCACTCTATTACTTTATATTCAAATTTAGCACTTCACTTTTGTAGTTTAAAATTGTAGTTTAGATTATATTCTTAAGAATTTACTAATAGGCATTTCCAACTTCCTTCTGGGATCAATATTTAAGACTCCATTAAAGCCCTTTATTACTTGAGTGATACATATACTTGCGTTAATTTTAGGAGATTTGGTAGTTTAAAGATTTTACAAAAATGATAAAACTATTTTTATAAAAGTTTTTTTTGTTGGGATTAATTTGCATATTTAATATTATTTCTATAGTATGTATTTGGTAATATTAAAAAATATTTATAAAATTTACACACTAAATCCACTCCGCATCAAGAAGTATTGGAACAAATTTCAAGTTATGCTAAATTTATAAAAGATATATTAAACAGAAAGAGAAAGTTTAAAGCTTAAGAAATTGAATAATGCAAAGCAATAACTCAAAAGAAGCTTACTCAAACGCTTAAAGAGCCACGTAGTTTTACTGTACCTTATGTAATTAGAGAAAATTTTAACGTAAGAGCCTTATGAGATTTAGAGGCTAGCATTAATCTTATGCCTTTATCTACTTTTAAAAGGTTAAACTTAGCAGGGATTTCTCCCACTATTGTATCCCTTCTGTTAACTGATCGATCTATCACTTATCCGAAAGGGGTTATAGTAGATTTACTTGTTAAGGTGGATAAATTTATCTTTACTATGGATTTCATTGTACGGGACATGGAAGAAGATAAAGAAATTCTTATTATTTTTGGAAGACCTTTCCTTGTAACTAGACGCACTATAATTGATGTGTAGAAAGGAGAATTAACCATGAGAGTTAATTATCCGGAAGTAACATTTTATCTTCTGTAGTCAATGAAGTATCCTGTCAAAGAAAAAGATGGTAAATGTTATAGAATGGACATTATTGATTATTTGATTAATAAACATTACTAAGAAAGATCTAAGGTAAAATCTGAGCAAAAATATAAAATTATACCAGATCCGATAGAATTGGAAAGTAAAACTGAAAGTGATTTTGAAGAAAAATCATTAGAGACAAATGCTAAGGGTACTAATTATGTTTAAGAGAATTTTGAGATTTTGGATACTACTGAAAATAGTAAATCTCTAATCCCTTCAATTGAAAAACCTCCTAAACTTGAGATGAGAGTGCTTCCTACACAATTAAACTAAGCATTTCTAGGAAGTTCATCAACTTTACCTGTTATAATATCCTCATATTTAACGAAAGATAAGGAAAATAAATTATTGAAGATAATAAGAAATTATAAAAATACTTTTGGATGGACATTAGCTGATAGTAAAGGAATAAGTCCTTTAAATTATGTGCAAAGAATATTAATAGAAGATAACCATAAAACTAGGGCAGATCCTGAAAGAATATTAAATCTAATAATGGAAAAAGTTGTAAATAAGAAAATTTTAAATTAGTTAGATGCATAAATTATTTATCCTATTTCATATAGTGCATGGGTTAGTCATATTCATTTTGTTTCTAATAAAGGAGGAGTCCTATATTCATTAATTTACTGAATGAATTATATCCAATAAGACAACTAAGTGGTTGGAAAATTCATATTGATTATAGAAAATTAAATCTCACCACTTGAAAGGATCATTTTCCTTTACTTTTTTTGGACCAAGTGTTGGATGACTCGCTAGGCATAATTATTTCTACTTTTTTTTATGGATATTCTAGCAATCACCAATTACCTTTTGCTCCATAAGATCAGGAAAAGAGAACATTTACAAGCCCTAATAGGACTTTTTCTTTTAGAAGAATGCCTTTTAGTTTATGTAATGCTCCTAAAATTTTTGAAAGGTGCATGATGTCTATATTTTGTGGCTTAAATGAGAAATAAATTGAAATTTCTAAGGATGATTTTTTAGTTTTTGGAACCTCTTTTGATTCATGTTTAGATAATTTAGCAATGGTTTTAAAACATTTTAAAGAAGCAAATTTAGTTCTCAATCAGAAAAAATGTCAATTTAGGGTCACAAAAGGAATTGTGTTAAGACATAAGATTTCTGAAAAGGGCATGGAGGTTGATCAAACAAAAATTCATGTTTTTTTTTTAATTACAACCTTCGACATAAGTAAAAGTAGTAAGGAGTTTTCTAGGACTTGTTGCATTTTATCAAAGATATATTAAAGACTTTTCAAAAATTGCTAAACCTATTTACCATATTTTTTAAAAAGAAATGAATTTTGATTTTAATGATGAATGCCTAAACGCCTCTAAATTAATAAAGGAAAAATTAATCACTACACCGATCATTGTTTCACCTGATTGGAGAAACAATTTGAGTTAATGTGTGATGCAATTGTCTGTGCTATTGGGGTTGTTGTAGGACAAAAATATGATAAGTTTTTTAAAGTAGTTTATTATGCTAGCAAAACTCTTAATGAATCTCAAATTAATTACACAACAACTAAAAATACCTATTGACAATAATATTTTCTTTTTTTTATATTTATATCAAATATAAATGGAGCTAAATGAATTATGCATACTGATCATTCTACTATTAAAGATCTTATATCAAAGAAGGATGTAGAAACAATATTAATCAGATGGATCCTTCTTTTGCAAGAGATTGATTTTTAGATATTGAATAGGAAAGGTGTTGATAATCAAATAATTGATCAGGAGTTAAACATCAAATTGCAACAAATTATTACCCTCAGACCAGTGGTTTAGCAGAAGTTTCAAATCAATTAATTAAAAGAATTTGGTAAAAAAATTATAAATCATAATAGAATTGACTTCTTTGATAAACCTGATTATGCACTATGGGCTTATAGGGATTTTTTTAAAATTCATATAGGAATGACACCATATCTGCTCATAATTGAAAAAACTTGTCACTTACCAATTTAATTATAACATAAAGCTTACTGGGGTACAAAGGAATTTAATATAACTTAAAGGATGTTGGAAAAAAATTATTATTGCACTTACATGAGCTCAAGAATGTTAGAAATGAATCATATGAAAATGCTAGAATTTATTAAAAGAAGATGAAAATTGGCATGATCGAAAGATTCTAAGAAAGGATTTTGAGCCTTGACAAGAGGTTTTATTATACAATACTCGATTGAAATTATTTCTTGTAAAACTTAAGTCTAGGTGATTGAGGCCATTTATTGTGATAAAATTTTATGCTTATGGGGTTGTCGATATTAAAGATCTGAAAACTGAATGTATAATTAATGTAAATAGACATAGGTTGAAATCATCAATTAATGAAAGCAAGCACTTTTATAAAGAAACTTTGATGTTGGATCAGTCTGAGTAAAATAATTGGATACATCGAGGTGACAACTTTAAACCAAGCGCTTTGTTGGAGGCAACCCATAAACTATTTATGTGATTTAATTTATGTTTGTAATTGTTGCAGTATCGTGACCTTATATTGTTAAAGTAGCATTTTAAAATACTATTTAAGGATCTAAACATGATTATAACTTGAAAGATTTGATGATAGGTGAAACAGTGTTCACTAATGCTCTAGCGCCTACGAGCCAAAAGTGGCACTTACATGCCAAAGCCTAGTGAAACTAGTGCCTAGGCACTAGAATCCAGTGCCTAGGTGCCACAGTTGTTGTTCATGGAAAAAACCTCACCCAGACAGATTTTCCCACTTCTCTCTTTTTAAATTGTCCTATCTTCATCCCCAATCACCAGAACTTCAAAAATTTTGCCTAAGATAAAGAATTTAGAGAGAGATTGAGTTCTTGCTTCCATGGAGAGTACAAAAAATGGAATGGGAAATAGAGATAAGTTTGTGCATAAAGATGGTCAAACCTATTTCAATGGGTTCCAAGCATTGAGTTTAGAGAGGATGACTAGCTAATTGGGAAAAGTTGAAGAGGATATTTCAATAGTACAAAACAAATTACATGAGATGTATTGGTACGCCTAAAAAGGTTCAATTTTTTCTATGCTTTAAGTGCCTATAGTTGGTGATTTTCAATTATATTACACTTTAAAGGAATATACTTTGTATATTTTTGGTTTCAAGTACAGGAAATGAAGTTTTGGAAACAAAGAAACAAAAACGGTGCAATTTAGAGCAAAAACGACCAAGAAAAAAAATTGTCCTGGTACATTTTGACATGTCTTTCTATGCTTAATCTCTGTTACACTTCTCATATATTTTTGAATGAAATTACACTTTAAAGAAAGTTTTTTTTCCATGCTTATTTTGTAGGTCTATTGATCTAGAACAATTGCTTATATGCAATAGTATAACAATAATTTTGATTATATTATTTTTCACTTATATTTCCTTATTTTGCTGCAAAAACCAAAAACTTGATCATAAAAAAAATATGATTTTAACTTTTAATTTATATAAATTGGGATACTACGTGTAAGTATACGTATCATTATCAAGTGATATTGGACTTTTTGATTAAGACCTGAATATTGAACTCGCAGGGAGATTATGCAATATGTAATTTTAGAAACTTTCTATTTTTAAAAAGACAATTATTTAAACTAAAGATGATTCTTGCAGTAATGAAAATTTAAATATATTTGGTATTTTCAATATTTTGAAAGAACAATAACAATTTAGAAAGATAACTTGAGTATTTGCAGAAGAAAAGCATTAAAAATGAAAAATATCTTTTTACTTATCATGAATTAGTAATAAGTAATAGGAATTATGCTGTGCAAGTATGCAAATTGTGTTATGCCAAATAGGAGCAATAATATTCTTTACCCGTACTAGAGATGTTATAAAGAATATTGGCTAATTTAAAGTTTGAATAGTTCTGAAAACCAGCTCTGCAGAGAAGATACTAGCTCTCACTCTAGAGTTCCCTCAA
>NEWO01000317.1:574075-592283 GCA_003013225.1 Phalaenopsis aphrodite
TATCACTTCAAAAAATATCTTGATTCGATGTATTTCTCCAAGAGATGCCTCCTTTCACAATAATTTTCGTCCATGGTGGTTGTAACCACCTTTTAAGCCAATGGGTGCCTAAACAACCTCTTCAAATTTTGCAAAAACCGAATTTACTCATCCAATAACTATCACTAGAGCTTAAGCGCGGGGCCTCTCGCACTTAGGTGTGGCCTTCTCTGTTTAACTGATGCTTAAGCGCCAGATCTGGCGCTTAGGCACCAAAACACTTTCGCCCAATTTTCACCTATTTGCTCCAAATTTGATCCTTTTTCACTCCTTTAAGCATTTTTCACCTTTTTACTTGTACCTGAAAAAAAAAACACACAAATACATTTCATTAAAGCATAATATCTAAAAAATAGGTATAAAAATGTGATTTAAGGTGCATCAAAATCCCCCAAACTTAAAATATTACTTGTCCTCAAATGACACTTCAATCTTTAAAATCTAAATAAGTATGATATGTATATGAGTTTCTTTAGGAGTTACTAAAATTTAGATTTAGAAATGTAGTAGTCCAATTTAAAAAAATATTCACTAATTGAGACCAACTTAAAGTTTTGGAATTCTTAATGTTAAAAAAGATGAAAATATGAGTTCCCATCTAATTCAGAAATATTATAGATTTTCCAAATTTATAATTTAGTCATTTTATTTTCTCTACTTAAAAATTTTTATTTTAAATAATTTTACTTACTATATTATATCCCTAAGCTTAAGAGTTTCTCAAGTCTTATACTTTAAAAAGATTAAATGTGGAACAAATTTTTGATTAGGCACTAATCCTCAAGTTTCTCCTCCCTAACTTTTTCTCTTTTTCTCCTCTTCTTTTTTTTTCTCTCTCTTTTTTTCTTTTCTTTTTCTTTTGTTTTTTAACAAGGATTACTATATCTGGATATGTCCTTAATAATATTTAATTCCACTTCTCCTTTCTTAAAGCAAAGTCTTGATATAAGTCTTTTACTTATAAATAAAATAATAGTTTTGAAAATTATTTTAATAAAAGAAATTTAATTATTAAAAATAAAAGTCTAAATTATCTAAATTTTTTCAAAAATATAATTTTTCTTACCAAAGATAGTCACACTATATTAAATATTTTATACACTAAAAACTTTTAACTTAAAGTTTTTCTTCATTAATAAAAAATTTCAACTAAAATCTCTTTCTCATTTCAAAAATCAAATTTTACTTCCCTAATACAACTTCATATACATAATCATTTTTTTTTTCAAATCAAAATTCGCTTGTAACACATTTGAGAACAAATAAAATTTCAGTTTTGAAAATATTTTTCATCCCCCCTAAACTTAAATTTTTAAGAGATTAAACATTTTAGCATCAGATATATATAAGCAAGGATGAAAATTTAAAATAGCATGCTAACATAAATTTTTAAACCCTAATGATACAAGTAGAGAAACTAAAAACATGAGTAAAATTAATTTTGATCAAATATTCTAATATTTTCAATTCAATTCAACATGTAGATATTCAATAGAATTCTAAGCAGTAGATATAAACATAAAAGCAAACTAACACACTAACTTTGACTTCACAATCTTAACATAAAAACAAACAAATAAACATGATAAAAGAAGTATACAGGGTAGTAGTTTCTAAAATTTAAATTTAAGATCTATGGTAGCAAGATTTATAATCTTTTTAAAAGACATAAAATTAAGTAAAGTTCTAAACTAACTAAATTACAAAACTCACAACAGTTACTACCCTAGAATTTAAAATCAAAATATTAACTAACACAAATATCACAACAACAATAAAACATCAAAGTCTAAAACATAATACATAGTCTAAATAAACACACAGATGCAAATGTAGCAGTACCAGATCACATAGTCCTTAACAAAAAAATAAATAACATAAATCACAAGTCTTAAACACATAATCTAACACATATTACAGACATTGAAAGAAATCAGTCCTCCTCCACATCATCTTCAGAATCACCACTATTCCAGACATTTGTAGATTTATAATCAGGGTATTTAGGATATGGAGGAAATTGCACTCCCGGGTCACCACTAAATAGGCTCTCCAGAGATGAGTGGAATTTGTTTTTATAATCACTCTTTCTCCTATTATACCTATTTGTATGACCTGCAAGGCTTTGTAAATTTCTTACCTTATCAGTGGTATAGTTGATATTGTCCATCATCCTCTGTAATAACGTGTCTCGGGTCTCAGTAGACCACCTCTAGATGTAGAAGCACGTGAGGTAGATGGTCTAAATGTAGAAGCAACAGAGGTAGAAGCAGCAGATATCTCTATTCTATAGCTCCTGGAAAATCGTCCTCTCCAAAAAAAATAGAAAGCTCAAAACAAGTCTTCACATTCACCTTAGTGATGGGCTTTAGAGGTAACAATACTTCTTCCTGGCTATCATATTTAACTCCAGCTTGCTCACACAAAGAAAATATCAAGAAAGTGAATCCCATGCCTGCAGTAGTAACAGCTGTGGAAAAACTGATGATAGTTTGATAGATCAAAGCTCCATTGTTGATGAGCTTTCTGTTGACCTCACTTTGTTGAGGTTTAGTTTTTCCTCTTTAGTAGCCTAAGGTCTAGCCATAGGACTTTCTTATTGACTATTCTTAGAAAACTAGACAAGGAACCCTCACCATTAGAAATTTCAAACTCTTCTCTACTCAACTTGAAGTTCCACATATTAGTCCTAACCTCTAGCACTTAGTAGGTGAGGTCATTATAGGGGAACTCAAGATAAGTCACCATTAGGATTGCTAGACCTTATAGTTGCCTCTGGGTGTTGGTTTAGGGCTAAGGCACTCCCTTGTAATCACTTGCACTCACAATCACTCCTATCCTAAACTTAAACTTCTAGGCTTTGATCCCCTGATACTTTTGGGAGACTCATGTAGGTGGTCTCCTAAACCCATTAGCCTTGGGCTAGGGTTTGGCTAACATCACTACATAGATGACCCAAAATGGGGTTTCTGTAGGTTAATGTCTTATTGATGATGATTGGTACATCAACTCTACCAAGACACCCAATATAGCCTTTTGCCCCAAAATCCCCCAAATTACCTAGATTCCTTTGGGACCCCAAATTTGGCCAAAATTTCCAAATCTAGCTAAAATACCCAACTTGACTCAAAAATCATTTCAAACACCTTGAAAACACCCAAACTTCCTAAAATCACCAAAATTGGCCAAATTTTCAAAATTCCCCTCCTTATCCCAAAATTCCAAAAATTCAAAAAAAAATTCCAAAAATTCCAAAAACCTCCCAAATATTCCCAATTTCATTTTTCTTAACTATTGCATGACCCAATTTCGCAAATTTAACCCTCTTTGATCAGAACCCCCAAATTACCCATTAAAGGCCCATATTTTCCACAAATCACTTTAAATGTCCATCAATTTGATCTCAGTCTCCCCAAATTTCAATCCCAAACTCATATTTACCTTTAATATTGCAAAAAAATCAGATCCAAGCTCAATTAACCCATTCTTTGAGTCCAATTTTTATTTAGATCAAAACCCCAATTTTGGCCCCATGACTTGGTTCCACAAAATTGAACCCATAGACCACTCAATTGGCCACAATTTGTGTTAAAAAACCCTCATAAAAATCCTACACATCAAATTTGAGCTTCAATTGGTCTTGGTGGGATATCAATTTCATTGGATTTGAACCTAAGTCCAGAAGCCCCAAATTTGCTCCAAATTGGCCATGTCTTTAAATCCCACCAAGACATGCCCATTTCCACTCCATCCCTTCATGAAAAATATCCGAAACACCTCCCATGATCATTTGAACCATACAATTTGGACTTAGCGCAAGGCTAGACAACCTAGACCCATGTCTAGCCCAACATGCCCAAATTTGCCAAATTTCAAAAATCCCTCAAATTGACCTACCAATTGAACTCAAAATCACTTCAACCCTGCTCCAAAAATCTTCAGAACAATCATCTACACAATATTGATCAATCAATTAGGTCAATTGACATGGTTAACATATCCCAATCCCAAACCTTGATCACTTGAACCCACATTGAACCTATGCATTAAAGATGGCCTAGCCACCCCAAGGTCATCAAATTAACTCCACCTTAGCCATTGGTTAGACCTTAAGACTGAGCCAAAACCCATCTAACCACCTAAACTAAGCCATGGACCAAAAGTTCCTTAAATTAAGGAATCTTATTTCAAAAATGCACATGCTTAAAAGACCCTTGCCAAAACTAAACCCCATTGCACTAAATTGCTTTGACAGATTCCATTGAATACCCTGAGCTCCTAGTCACCTCCCCCTGCCATGGCTGGCTGGTCTAGCCACCGAAGAAGCTCAAAACCAAGAGCCACCCCAATTGAACTTCACCTAAATCAAACCTATAAGCCATCTCAACCAAATTAAATTGTAGAGCTCCTCCACCCTCCACCTAAGCACCACAATGCAGCGAAATTTTTGCCCTCAGAGCCACCCCATAGCCATTTTTATAAGAACTTACTTCCATGGCCATGGGAGGTGTGTTGAAAATTCCTTAGAGAGAGCCCCCCAAATTTCTCACAGAGCTTCTCTGAGATTCCCTCAGTGCAATCAAACCCTCTTCCCCCACTGAATTCCACTATGGAAACTTAATTTTGAGCTCAAACCTTTGCCAAAAACTAGGGCAGAGCTCATTACACTTCCACACTCCACCAAACTTTAATTACTTGTGCCCACTCCTTCACAACCTAGAAAGAAGCAAAGCCCCATAAAATCCCTTTCTAAAATAGCCTCTACAATAGCTCTATACCAACACCCAAATTCGGCCGTGATCGAAATCATACCTAGACATTTCACCAAGACCAGAGATGCATTCCCTAGCCATTTTTATACTATACAAAATTGGAATTTTGATCACCAATTCAAATCACCGATTGCGCGTGTCTCACAGTCCTGATTCTTGGATGTAATCTTCACTTAAGTTGTAAAACTCAACATATTTTAACAAATCAATTGGCCATATTGAAAGTAAATGAAGATTGAAGTGAAAATATCATCAAAATTTCTTAAACTTTTTCATGCCTTCACCAATTCAAATCACCATTTCACAAATCTCAAAATAAGGAGAAAGACAGAGAAAACTACTCAGATCTCATGGGGAAAACACAATAAAACTTGGAATTCACATATAAAATCAAAGTCATAGAAACTACAAAAAATAAATAACTTATCTCTAATTTCTCCCTAAGAAAACTCCCTAAAGTTCCTCTGAATCTCTTCCTTTCTTTACAGCACACAGAACTCCTCTTCGAAGCAGCAAGGAGGAAGAAATCTCTCACTTTCCCTCCACTCTTACAATCTCTCGAAGAATTCCTCACAATTTTTACACACTATTAGAAACTTTATAACCTCCAGGAACTCTCCAGGACTTCTAAGCTCTCTTAATTTTCTACCAAAATAGTCATTTAAAGTTGTGGATGAGCTTTCCCAAGAGTTGCCTAAGCATCCCTTCGAAATTTGGCCTTAACTAAAGCCTGATTGGGCTTAACTGTCTAGCTCACCATCGGAGGCCTTAAAGGCGCCGTCGGCGGACCTTCTTTATGAATTAATTCTGGAGTCTCGGGAAAATCTCACTGTTCGCTGGGTCGATGGCGTTGTCGGCGCCCTAGTTCAATTCTTTACATTTTGGTCCTTTTCGCTCCAAATTTGCTGCTTTTTGCATCTTTTTTCCTCAATTGACCCTAAGTCATCATTCATGCAACAAAACATCAAAAATACCTTTTTTAAAGTGCAATATCATCAAAAATAGTATAAAATAGGTATGAAAATCTCAACATATTATCCTTTTGTCAGCGCTCTGGATGTTACTGACGGCGAGCTCGACGGTTATGTCCAACAAAGCATTGGATGAGGATGAATTTTGGAGGGGTGCTTAGGCAACTCTCAAGAAAACTCATCCACAACTTTAAAAGAAGATTTTGGTCAAAAATTAGAAAGATCCTAGGGGTCCTAGATGTTTGAAAGCTCCTGAAGGTTAGAGAGGTTCCATTAGTGTTTGCTAGAGAGTGTAAATTGTGAGGAATTTTTTGAGAGATTGTAAGAGTAGAGGGAAAGTGAGAGATTTCTTCCTCCTTACCACTTTGAAGAGGAATTATGTGTGTTGTAAAGAAAGGAAGAGATTCAAAGGAACTTTGGGGAGCTTTTCTGGGAAGAAATTAGAGATAAGTTATTTACTTGTTGTAGTTTGTATGACTTTGATTTTATATATGAATTCCAAGTTTTGTTGTGTTTTTCCCATGAGATCTTAGTAGTTTTCTCTATCTTTCTGCTTATTTCGTGATTTGTGAAATGGTGATTTGAATCGGTGAAACAATGAAAATGTTTAAGAAATTGTGATGATCATTTCACTTCGATCTTCATTTACTTTCAATATGGCCAGTTGATTTATTAAAATATGTTGAGTTTTACAACTAAAGTTAAAATTGGAACACAGTGCTGTTCATTGGATAATCCTAATTTGTCTGTTACTCTAATAGTGATTTTTTTTTACTCACTCCTCGCCAACGACGCTAAAAACTTGGCCGCAACTTTATATATGCTTAAAAAAATAAGTATTTAATATTGCCGCTAAAAGATATACTTCCTCAACAACTGTACCAAATCCTTAATAAAATGTCCTGAGTGAACAGAGGAGAACAATGTGGAAATAATTTAAAGTCCATGTGATGCATATTTTATTTTTAATTAATTAAATACTCACTTAAATGTTTTGATTTTCATGCATATAGACATTTCACTATAGCTTGGAATTTTTGTATGTTGTTGCCTCTGTCTTATGGAACATCCCTTGATTTTTCCCAAGTCAGAGGAGGTCCCTAGATATAGAATCACATTTTTCAAGTTTATATGCTTTATTTGCTTAAAATAAGCATGGAAATTAGCAAGTTTCTTAGAAATATCCAAGAAAACTTTGGAAGGTTTACTATGACCAGAGAACACTTAAGAAAATTTCCCATAAGCCAAGTCATTCAAAATACACCTAATCTTTACAAACTCTAAATCACTAAGATAATTAATTTTAAAAAATTTAAACTATAGAATGACTTGATTTTTAATCTCCACATTATTTAGGATCCAAAGAACTCACCATAAAAATTCCAAAATATTTTGATTTCATTTGCTAACTTAAGTTGATTTTTAAAGATAATTAACATTTTTGGCACTAAAATGATTTTTAAAAATCAAAATATAACATGAAAAATAATAAAACTTAGTTTTTTGAATTCTCGATGATTAGGGGTACTTTCTAAAAATAAAATGATATTTAAAATAAAATTTTGATTTTTAGCCTATTTTAAATATTTAAAAAATTAAAAATCCTTAAAAATCACAAGAATAATAATATTCATGAAAATGTTCTAAATTATTTCCTAAGCACTTAGGAATAATTGGAATATTTTCCATGTTTTCTAAATAAAGATATTGAATTTTAAAGCTTAAAAATGACTTTTAAAGGCTAAAATGAATTTTCACTAAAAATAATGCCAATAAATCAAATAAAATTTAGAAAAATATAAAATCTTCTCCTCTATGTTCTCTGACCTCAAGATGATTTTTCGAAATTATAAAAATTAATTTTATCCAATTAAAATATTTTATAATTAATAAATACCCCAGAACTTAAAATAATTCTTAAAATTCAAATAAAATTTACAAAATCATGAAATTAGGTCCAAAGGCTTCTCTAGTCTTGGTCTACCTCGTGTAAAAAATTCAAGGGATTAGCATTTACCTTGGTCAAGTTAGGATTTTTTTTTTAAAAATCCTATTTTTGCATAAACATAATTATATAAATTAAATAAATTTTTCAAAAATCAGATTTTCTCCTTCGATGTCTTAATAATGTAGGATAAAAATTTTAAAGTCATTTGAATTGAATTTTAAAAATTATAAAGTGTTAGAGCCTTAGGGGCAAATATGTAACTTTGGAAATTTAGCTTTAATTAACATGTAGGCTTAATTTAAAGAGGAAAATGGGTAACCTTTGATCTCAATTTAAATGTTTGAAATATAAGGGGTTAATTGGTAGAAACCAACCTCACTTTTCCAATTGAAAAGATAAGTTAATAAATTTCTAAATTATTAAAATTTGGAAGTTTATTAAAATAAAATGAACCTAGGGCTTAGGGGCGTGACTTTTGAAATCAATAATTAATTAATTTAACACCCCTATTTTGATTTTCAAATGAAATTCAAATCATTAATTATGACCACCTAAAGCTTAATATTTTCAAAGCTAATTAAGACACTCACCCAGGTCTTAAGGGTCTTAGTAGTCAGGATAAATCAAGTTTCATTTAAATAAGGATTAGAAAAGTAAACATCATTTAAAATTAAAACATCTTTCAAATACTACAAACCCAATTATAACCAAAATTTGGTTAAGTGTTCCAATAACACTAACTTACTTCTTCAAGAATTTTCACCCGCATAATTGTCAAAATTAAAGTACATATGATGATTACCTTACACTTATAGATAATTGAGACATCAATTCTCATTGAGCATTAGAGCGTTTTATAGGATGAATTATTAAGCAACATAATAAATTTAAAAGAACTGGGAACTTCCCACCAGGCAGCGAGAGAGTGGCATGGACGTATTTCTTTCTCTAGATTTGTTGGATACCTCGGAGATCTACTAAACTTAATATATTTCGCTTGGCAACATCATCCTTATTTAAAATCCTAAGGACCCACCAAGATATGACCTAGGGTTAGGTAGGTCGTCAAAATTTTACTTCCCTGTCTCATATAAAATGCCTTAACATGCCTTTTGAGCTTCAGGTGGTAGAACAAGAAGACTGGCTAGGTACGCTTTTACAGTTTTCAGTGTTGTTCTTCTTCTAATTTCATGATGTGCTTTTATACCTGCAAGATGTCGCCCTGCATATAAACAAAAACTATTCGGATAACCACAAAACAAAAACAAAAACAAAAAAAACTAAAATCATTCAAGATAAAATTCACCGCCACAACATTCAAAATATAAAACATCTCAAAATCTAATCACAAACATCACATAAAACTACAAATCACAATAAATTAAGATGTCTCTATCGGATGAGTGGGAATCCATCGGAGGAGGTAACCTACGGTTGTTAATGAGGCTTCCCACGGTCTAATTCAAATTATGGAACTGATTAAGTTGACTTCAGTAAATTCATTTACACTAAGTGAATCAAATAGAAAATAGTGATGCTAGAACGAAGGAACCTTGGAATCCTATCCAGTGTTTCTCTAATAAACTTTAACATGCCCTCAAAAATATTTAAAGAACTTCAACCATAGAGCCACCTGATTTGACATTATAACTTGACACACTAGCAAACTCAAACACGTTGCGGCAAGGAGCTTGGAGCTAGCATGGTGGCCAACACAACTATCTTCAACAGCAAAACCTATCTTCCCCAGCTAAACCAATTTTCCTTCCTTAGACTTAAACAACAAAGTCATAGGACTTTGAGGTTGCTTGCTTATGTAACTTAAATTGTCATCTTATCTTTAGGCCTTTATATAGCCCTGCTTTACGATATAAGTCCTAACTCGTCTTAGGATTCCAAGTTTGTAGTCTGTCACGACCTAAATCCTTACATCTTACGAATGTAATCCCTAACTAATAAAATTGATAGGATGAAACACCTAAATATTTCTCCTCAAAATTGGAGCCAAACATTAGGATAGCTTGGGAAGTAACTGAGGTTCTCGTCTGGATCCATGACATCCCTTGATTCTTCCTCCTTTGGACTCTATAATAAAATGTTCCAAATTTAAACCAATCCCTTTTCACACCTCTATGTCAGATCTCATTGAAAAGTCCCACCCATTCAAACTCCTTGAAGATAATATTTCTTGATTTTTATCGAGAGTCTTCTCAGGTTACTATAGTCATTTACGATGTAACTAACTATAGGGGCTTGCCCTTACAGGAAGCATGTCCGAATCCAGCTTAATATAAACCCTATTTAATCTTTTATATTAAATAGGGGAACTTTTTGGCAAATACAAAATGTTTCGCAGACCAAACAGATGTCATTTACTCTTTAGTTTATTTGATCGAGCCTCATCCTCAAGTCTTGTGTTTGTCCTTCATGATAGATACAAGATTTGAGGTATAGTGCAATTTCATTTAAGCTATGAAAAAAATGGGGTCAGTTTGATTTCATTTTTTTTTCTAAAACTAAATATATATGTAAATTAAAAAATCCTTCCGAAGCGGGTGATGGTATTTCGATTCCGGTAACTGACACTTCTTACAGGGAACTTCCCCATCAAAAATAGTGCCCACACTTTATTTCTTGAATACAATAATTTAACATCGCTCTCTCTCTTGTAACTTCAATGAGATGATATTTTAGAAGCAAACGAGCACAAAAAAAATAGTGTCAGGCTTTAAAGGTGCACATAACTTTAAAGTTTGGAAGTTGACTCTCCTCTCATTCGTGATTTTTCAAAGTCCTCTCCCAATAGTCAAGTAAGAAATAATCTCATCTAACTCCGCTTCAGTGGAACTATAATTTGCATAAAAACATAAGGTATCAGGTGGTGGATGATAGAACAAGTTGATTACCTCTCAATAAAAATGTAAAAACTTTCCTCGAACCATAACCCTATCCTCTTCAGCCTCAAGGAGGTTAGCATAGAACTCCTTAACAACATAAATAATGGAAACAATAGAAAAAATAGAATTATTCCCACTGTCGACGAACAATCAGATCTTCCACTTCTCCACTTGGATTCTTAAAACACCACTCCTGAATAAGTTTTCGTGATTGAAATGCATCAGTGTAGCCATCTTGAGCTTTTGAGCTAACAAATTTACTCGAATGAAAAGCTCTTTCCTTTGCTTCTCTTCGTTCTTGGTGTCATTCTACAAATTTCATAAATTCCAAAAATACTAAACTAAACTTCCAAAAGCAAAAACTAAACTTCAAATGCAATTTCCGTAGATTTGTCCTCATTATTCATCATGAATAGTGAATTTTTGAATTTCTTTAAATGTGCTCAAAATACATGATGAAAATCCAAAATTTTTGCACATAATTAAAGCTCTTACCTCAAGGAACTTAGATCTAGCAATTTTCACTTAATTTCACCAAGAAATCTTCACTTGAGATGTGCCCTAGCCCTAAAAAATCATGAACTCAAGAGGTTGAAGGTGATAGTGGTGTTAAAAAGGTGATTTTCGGGCTGAAATTTCACTTTTAACCCCTCGCGAACCAGTTTTCGTGAACCGGTGCTTAAGCGCGGATAAGTTGCGCTCAGGCACCTGCCTCTTGGATTGGCTTGCTCTTAAGCACAAAATGTGGCACTTAATTGCCTGTGCACGATTTTCAAAATTATCAAATCAAAGTATAATGCACTATTTACCTAAGTAAACCACCCCTAAATGGTCTCATGGCACTTAAATGATTATTTTCAAATTCTTAGAACTCCCCTGTCTCTCAAAATTTTTCATAATAACTATTTCAATTCAAGGCTAAAAATAACACAAATTTTAACACAAACAAAGTTATATTAACTCACAAACTAGTACAAATACAATTAACACTTAATTCTAAAAAATACTTCCAATTGTGAAATGATTGTTAAGTGTTGGAATTTAAACAATTTTCTCATCTAAGACTAAATCCTTCCAATAACTCTTAGACACGTTTAGAAACTACCTTGGCACGTTTTTACAAACTAATTGGTGATTTTCCTTTCTCGAATCTGAATTTTGCACATGTGTTGAAACTTCCGGGCTTAAGCGCCAAATCTAGCGCTCAAGCACTAGCGCACATTTTCGCACTAGTAAACTTAACGTCCAAATTATTATTCTAACATGTCTAAATCATTAAATAAAATATTAAAATTAGTACTAACACCTAATAGTCTCAAAAATACTACCCTAATTTTCTTAATCACACAAAAAACAACAATCAAAACAAAAACACTAACAATTATGGGTTGCCTCCCACAAAGCGCTTGGTTTTACGTCGTCAGCGCGACGTAACCAGTGCTTATTCTGGTTACCCCAACATCATTCCATCCTTAAACTTATCTTGATCCCCTATAAAATAAGATTTCAGTCTATGTCCATTAACTTTAAATATTTTCTCAGACTTAGGATCTTTAATATCCATAGCTCCAAAAGGATAAACTTTTGTCACAATAAATGGGCCCATCCACCTGGACTTAAGTTTTCCTAGAAATAATCTTAACCTTACATTATATAGCAAAATTTGTTTCCCTGGCTGAACATTTTTAGTAAGAATCCTTCGATCATGCCACATCTTCATCTTTTCTTTGTAAATCTTAGCACACTCATAAGATTATTCCTTATCTCTTCAAGCTCATTTAATTGTAATATTTTTTTCTTACCAGCATCTTTCAAATTATAATTGAACTCTTTAATCACCCAATATTCTTTATGCTCAAGTTCAAGTGATAAGTGACAAGCTTTCCCAAATATTAGCTTATATAGGGACATTCCTATAGAAGTTCTGTATGAAGTCCTAGAAGCCCACAAAGCATAGTCAAGTTTGACTGAGCAATCCCTTTTGGTTGGATTCACAGATTTTTCCATAACTGTTTTAATTTTCCAATTGGATAATTCAACCAAACCACTTGTCTCAGGATGATAAGCAGAAGCAATCCTATGATTTATATGATATTTCTTTAATAAGTTTTCCATTATGGAATTTCTGAAATGACTTCCCCCATCAGTAGTGATAACTCTCGACATCCCAAATCTACAAAATATACTCATTTTCAAAAATTTTGTAACACTTTGAGCATCATGTCGAGCTAAGGCAACAGCTTCTATCCATTTGGATACATAGTCCACTGCTAACAAAATATATAAATTTCTGAAAGATGGTATAAATGGTCCTATGAAATCTAATCCCCAAACGTCAAATATTTCAACTTCTAGCATATAATTGATGGGCATCAAATTTCTTCTAGAAATATTGCCTACTCTTTGACATCTATCTCTAGTTTTGATATAAGCATTAACTTCTCTAAAATTTGTAGGTTAATAGAATCCAAATTGTAAAATTTTATATGTTGTTTTATCAACACCAAAATATCCCCCAAAATAAGAATTATGACATTTTTGGATAATCTTATAAGTTTCTTCTAATGGTACACATATTCAAATAATCAAATCCTTTCCTTATCTATATAAAAATGGGTCGGCTCAAAAATAAGTCTTACCTTCAGAAATAAATTTCCCCTTCTGTTGGTATGTCATTCCATAGGGTATAATATCGCTAACAATAAAGTTTACAATGTCGGCATACCACGGAACATGCCATTCATTAATAGTGAACAATTTTTCATCTGAAAAATGTTCATTAATTTCTTTTTCAAAACAGAGTGGTTTTTCTAATTCAAGCCTGAACAAATGATCAACAATATGATTTTCAATCCCCTTTCGATCTACTATTTCAAAATCAAATTCTTGCAAAAGAAGAATCCATCTTATAAGTCTAGGTTTAACATCCTTCTTTTTCATTAAATACTTAATAGCAGAATGATCTGTATGGACTACATAATGAGTTCCAATCAAATACGATCTAACTTCATCAAAAACATATACTATTGCTAATAACTCTTTTTTCAATAGTTGTATAATTAATTTTAGTTTCATTAAGGGTTTTACTAACATAGTATATTTCTTTGAAAATTTTATCATATCTTTGTCCTAAAACAGCTCAAATAGTATAATCACTAGAATCACACATCAATTTAAAAGTTTTTCCCTTGTCTGGTGAAACTATAGTTGATGTAGTGATTAATTTTTCTTTTAATAACTTAAAAGCTTTTAGGCATTCCTCATCAAAATTGAAAATTGAATTATTCTCCAAAAAATGACATAAAGGCTTAGCAATCTTCGAAAAGTCTTTAATATATCGTCTGTAGAATCCAACATGTCCTAAAAAACTACTAATTTTCCTTAAATTTGTTGGATAAGGTAAATTAGCGATCACTTAAATTTCAGCAGGATTCACTTCCATACCATTTTCATCACATAAACATCGTTTAATAGTTTAGTAGTTATTGTTTAAACTATGTATTTCAGTTTTATTATTAGTTAAATCATTAGTTTTGATAATATCTTGACATTTGAAATTAGTGACACTAATTTTGTTTTGACCTTCTGTGAATTTCCTAGTAAATTTATGAATTTAAATTTAAACATTCCCCTTCGAATTGATATTTGGGGATTAAATAGAAAGTCTTTCATCACTTGATAATAATAAGTATACTTGCATAGAATCTCAAGATTAATTGCTTAAATTTCTTATTAATAAAATATTGCATCAAGCTTTTGACACCATTGCATAGCGGAGTAAAATTTATATATTTTACACAACTATATTCTTGGGATCAAAAGGAAACTAGAAAAATTTTAATTTAACTGACATGCATTCTTATTGAAAGATCACATTTTCAACAATTACGGGCTTAAAATTAATGAAATATTATCTTCTTAACTCGAACCTATCACTTGAGAATCGTTTAATTTTGATTGGCCTCCAAGTCATGATAATTAAGGAAATTACAATTTTGTTCTTATTATAGTAAAGGTGGAAAGTGAGTTCCTACTTTTTAATCACATTATATTTCAATCACTGAAACATGTTCATTAGGATCAAAATCACCTATTTCCCTTTGTTAATCCTAAATTTTGATTAAGGCACCAAAATCTAAACTTACCCCTTTTTCTTTGGGGCTCTTCACCTCATAACTCATTAATCAAAATTCAAATGACTTTGAGAATTTTTAGAGTGTCCTATCCATGGATCAATTAAAACATCAGAGGAGAAAATGTGGACTTTTAAATTTCAATTTTTTTTAAATAATTGTATAAATTTAGAAAGTAGTATTTTCAAATTGATTTACTAAACTATCCAAAATAAAGTTTTTATTCATGAGAAAATTATTAGAGGTCCACTTAGGTCAGAGAAACACTTAGATAAAATTTCATGACTTTTTTTAATTAAATCTATGTCATTATTATTTGATTATGGATCAATTTTAATGATTTAATTAAATGTAAAGTAATGTTTTAATTACCGAAATTGCCTTTATACTTTTATTAAACCTCTTTTAGTTCAGAGAACTCAGAGAAACAAATTTTGTATTTTTGTAATTTCTTAAACTTATTTATTATAATTATTTTAACGGGAAAATAAGAAAAATTCATTTTTAAGCTCTTAAAAATTTATTTTTTACTTAGAAAAATTAGGAAAAATATCCTTATGAGTTTTAAGTGACTAGGGAATAATTATCCACATTTTGAAGTATTTTGTTATTTTTGGGATTATTAATTAATTTTAGTTATTTTAAATTGAAACTAAAGCTCAAAAATGAAGTATTTTCTCAAAAATAAATTTTATTTTTTCTTAGTGCCCTTGATCACAAGGAACTCAGAAAAACACATTTCATAATTTTTCCAAGTGTATTTGATTTAATTATTTTTGTACAAAATGCAAGGTTTCTTAGAAAATCGACTTTAGTACTTAAACTTACGGAAATAATTTTTAAAATTTTACAGTAGGTAAACATGATTTTTATACATAGTGTGGAATTAATTTTGTCAAATTTTTATTAGTATTTAATTTACATAAATTAAAGCAAGATATATGCATTTAATTAACTTTAGAAATGTACAGAGTAATTATAATCTTCAAGACATTTATCCTAAGCTTCTCTCAACATAGGAAACATACTAAAATTATTCTCATAATTTTCCAAGTGGTATTTAAGTTTATATAATAAAAATAAGTCAAAATAGTCATTCTAGCTTGAAAATTAAGGTTAGAAGTATAAAGATGTCTTCTAACTTTAAAAAAATCAGAGAACATCCCCTCTGTCATAAAGAATGAACTCTAAAAGTTTCAAGCCATGATGAGTAATGTTTGATCATAAATACTCTGAAGAGTATTTAGCTCATTAAAAATCTGCGAGTAAATAGATATTCTTTTTTTAGTCCACATTATTCTCTTCTGTTCGCTAAGAAATAGACATTTTTATTTTATTTTTATGATTCTTGTAGAGAAAGGCGTGGATTTTTTAAGTTTAGGTGTTTAAATAAATTCAGAAAACAATATTTTTCTACTTAAAACAGTCAGCGCCATGTCATCCTCGTCCACTCCAAACTTTACACTCAGCACTCCGCTTTTTCATGCCGCCAGCCATCTCAGCTGCCATGTGGCCCAACTTTTCATTCTAAGAGTTTGTTCGGCTTGATATCTTCTGTCCATTGAATAAACTCGTGATCAGAAGACTCTCCTTCATCGTCCTCAAGTGGCCAAACTTGTGAGTTGTTCACTCTAAAACCTTAAGATCTCAAGCTAGATTCAACCAAATCACATGGGGTTTATTCCTAAACCTTCATCTACTCAAGAAAAACATATTTATATAGCTCATACGGTATGAAATACAGTAAATATCCATGGAGAATCAAAATTAGCTCGTATTAGGGTTGAAGTTCGATACCTTTGTCTAAGAGGGGAAGCCTTAATTAAGTGGTTGTGGCAGCTTTGAATGGATCCAACGAACCTTTAGATGAAGTCTTATTCCCTGGGGAATTGTCTAAATATGATTTGGATCAAACTCAATTTCATGTGTTGGTCCGTTAGAAGCTGTTTAGGATGAGGCTTTTGTGGGGATTCAAATCATCTCACTTTGGGGTTGGTGTGTGCATAGTTAAATGGAGTTTGGTCAACTGTAGAAGTGTGGAGAAATTTCTCCTGGTTTGAACAAAAAATTTGAGCTCAAAATTGTGCTCTGACAAAGGGAACTAGAGGGGAAAAATTGTGAGCTTGAGCGAAGAAGTTCTTGGAGAGTATCTAGTGAGATTTTGGTAGATTTTCCCCAAGGACTTGGATCATCTCCCCTTTCAATGAGAAGGAGGCTATTTAAATAGAGGATCTTGGGGTGGAGCTCAGAGCGTCAATTTAGGTTAAATTAATTGCTTAAGTGGAGGGCTGAAATGTACCTAGTTTAATTGGAGCTAGCCAGCTTGGATGGGTTTAATTAAGTATGAATTTGAGTAAGGTGGCACACAATTTTGGGGTTTTTTGCTGACTAGGTTGGCTGACCAGAGCATGGGAGGTGGTCAGGCAGCCAGGTGAGCCAGAGGGAGGTTTAATTATGATTAACCCCTAACGTTTTTGTATGATGGCAAGCATTTCTTGTTTTAGGCCCAAAAAGGATAAAATCCCATAAATAAAGGGACCATTTGTCCTTCCATAGGGTGGACTAGGTGGTTCAAGCCTGGTCATTAAGATCCATTTGATGGTTGTGGTGTCATTACTTAGGTCACTTTGGCATGACTTGGTAAATTTTGGTGCATAGGTTTAAATTAGGTTAATTTGTCTTGAAGTTGGATTTGGGTTAGACTAGCCATGACATTGATCCCATTTCATTGATCAATTTTGTGTGGATGATTTTCATGAGGGGTTTATAAAAGATTTGGGGTGATATTGAATTGATTTAGAGGTTCAATTTGAGGGATTTTGGGCTCTTGATAAATTTAGGATGTTGGGTTAGACTTGGGTTTAGGTTGGGCCAGAGTTGGGTTAAGTCCAAATTGAGAGTTCAAAATGGTCTACGGGAATTCCATGAGGAGTTATCAACATTAATTAGGTGCCAATTTTGGGTTTAGGGCATTCAATTTTGTGGGTTTAGGGCATTCAATTTGGTGGAATTTTGTAATATGACAAATTTGGGAATTTTGCATTTGAGTTGAAATTAAGTAAAACTAAAGATTGAAAAAGTTCAATTGAGGGTTCAATTTGGTGTGTGGAGAAGTTTCAAAGAGTTTATGTTGCATAATTGGGGTAATTGGAAATATTTGGCGTTCAATTGAGTGGGATTTCGGTTTTAGCCTAAATTGGGGCTTTTTGATTTGGGTTAAAATTCGACTCAAATGTGGGTCAATTGGACTTATATTTGGTTTGAATTGAGTTTGATCATGATGAATTTGAATTTAGAATTTAAATTGAGAGAAGTTGGGATCAAATTGTGTACATTGGGGGTGAATTGCGGTAATTGGGCCTTTAAGGGCAATTTAGGACTTTTAGCAAGTTTGATCAAATTAATCAAATTGGGTTTAATTGTAGGGTCCAAATTAGTTTTATGGACA
>NEWO01000317.1:592683-644805 GCA_003013225.1 Phalaenopsis aphrodite
TGGTATAGGGGAAAGGCACTCACTTACAATCATTTACACTCACACTCACTCACTACCCTAAACCCAGAATTTCCTGGCTTTGGTCTCGTGATACTTTTGGGAGACTCGTGTAGGAGGTCCCCTTAATGAACTAGCCCTAGGCTAGGGTTTAGCTAAGACCCCTACATAGAGGACCCAAAATGGGGTTTCTATTGGTCCATGGATTATTACGGTGGTTGGCACTCCAACTCTACTAAGGCACCCAATCTATCATTTTGTCAACAAATTCCCCCATATTACCTAGATACCCTTGGGACCCCAAATTTGGCCAACATTCCCAAATCTACCAAAAATTCCCAACTTGGTTCAAAAATCATTTCAAACACCTTGAAAATACCTAAACTACCCAAAATCACCAAAATTGGCCAAATTACCAAAATGCCCCTTCTTACCCCAAAATGCCAAAAATTCCAAAAAACTCTAAAAATTCCCAATACCTCCCAAATATTCCAAATTTTATTTTTCTCAACTATCACATGACCCAATTTGGCCAATTTGCCCATCTTTGACCAAAACCCCGAAATTGCCCTTTAAAGGCCCATATTTTCCCTAAGTTACCTCAAATGTCTATCCAATTGATCTCAATTTACCCCAATTTCAATTTTAAACTTAAATTGACCATTGATGTGACCAATGTAGACCAAATCCAAGCTAAATTGGTCCATGATTTGAACCCAATTTTGAGTTTGACCAAAAACTCAATTTTGGCCTTATGACTTGGTTCCACCAAATTGAACCCAAAGCCCACTTAATTGGCCACAATTTGTGTTGAAAAACCTTCATAACATCCACATGCATCAAACTTGACCTTCAATTGGCCTTTTTGAGGCTTCAATTTCATTCGATTTCAACCTAAATCCAAAAAGCCCCAAATTTAACCCAAATGGACCATGTATCAAGATCTTACCAAATTTATGGGCTTAGCCCCAAAACTTACACTCCATCCCTTCTTGAAAAATATTCACAACATCTCCCATGATCATTTGAATCATTTAATTTGGACTTAGCCCAAATCTAGCCCAACCTAGACCCATGTCTATCCCAACATGCCCAAATTGACCAAATTTCAAAAGTACCTCAAATTGACCTACAAATTGAACTCAAAATCACTTCAACCATAAAGCAAACATGTCTAACCTAGCTCAAACCCAAACTTTTATCACTTGAACCCATGCATTAAATATGACCAAACCACCTTAAAGTAAACAAATTAACTCCACCTCAGCCATAGGTTAGACTCTAAGACTGAGCCAAAACCAATCTAACCACCTAAACTAAGCCATGGACCAAAGGTCCCCTAAATTAAGGGATTTCATGCCATATTTGTTTAAGCATAGGATATTTTTGCCCAAACAAAGCCCGATTGTAATGTTCCTTTGACAGATTTCCCCGGATGCCCTCAGCACCTAGCCACCTCCCCCTGCCATGGCCGCCCGGCCTAGTCACTGGAGAAGCTCAAAACCGAGAGCTACCCCCATGGAACTTCACCCAAATCAAACCTACAACCCAGGTCAGCCAAATTAAATTGTAGAGCTCCTATGCCTTCCATCTAAGCACCACAATGCACCCAAACATTTGCACTGAGAGCCACCCCATGGCCATTCTTTATAAAAACTCACCTCCACGACCATGGGAGTGGTGTTAAAAATTTTCTCAGAGATAGATTTCCGAATCACTCACAGAGCTTATTTGAGACCTCCACAACCCATTCCAATCACTCCATTGCCTTGATTCCCCATGTGTAACCCTACTTTTGAGCTTGAATATTAGGGCATAAATAGGACATCCCTGAAAACTCCACCAGACTTCAATTGCTTATGCCCACACCTTTACAACAACATGAGAAGACAAAGCCCCATCAAATTACCCTCTGAAATGGCCTCTACAATAGCTCTAGACCAACACCCAAAATTGGTCTCGATCAAAATCATACCTAGGCTTTACACCAAGGCTAGAAGATCAATCTCTAGCCGCCTTGGATCGAAACAAACGTGGTAAGAACCTTTGATTGAAGCTTCACTTCTCAGAGCTAAGTCATAAAACTTCTCTTATTCCCGAGCCTATTTGAACTCTCCATTTTTTTTTTGAGTTGATTTCATGGCATCATAACCGTATAGATATGTTCTTCTAGTCTAGTTGAGCATTTTAAAAAAAATCTCATCTACTTTAGATAATAAATGACAGAGATCTTAAGGTTAGATAATGGACGGTTCTGGGGCTAGGCTATTGGGGATGATAAAGGAGTGTCGTTCGATCGTGCATGTATCAGATGGATGGTTAAGATCATGGCAGACAGTGCTTCAGAATATAAACTGCGGGCCGAGTCAGTGCTGAGACGGATGGCGCGTCGAATGGGAGCGCGCCGTGTGGAGCTTCAGAGCCGCCGTAGGTTGAGGTGGCGCCACGCATTTAAATAAATAAATAGGGATTTAATTAATTCAGAAAATGATCCTTAACTTAAAAAAATCATATCATGGTGTAGAAAAATCACAAAAATAAAGTACAAAAACCCTATTGCGGTGAATAAAGGAGAACAATGTGAAAATGATTTTAAGTCCATGTGATGCATATTTTATTTTTAATTAATTAAATACTGATTTGGATGTTTTGATTATCCATGCACGTAGTAATAACACCATGGCTTGAAATTTTAGCATGTTTTTGTCTCGATTTTAGGGAACTGTCCCTGATTTTTTCAAAGTCAGAGAAGGTCCCTAGACAGACAACCATATTTTTCAAGTTTATATGCATTATTTGCTTAAATTAATAATGAAAATTAGCATGTTCCTTAGAAAAATCCAAGAAAATTTGGAAGGTTTACGATGACCAGAGAGTCATTGGGAAAATTTCCCATGAGTTAAGGCATTTAAAATGCACCTAATCTTTACAAACCCTAAAACACTAAAATAATTAATTTTGAAAAATGTAAAAAACAAAGCGACTTAATTTTTGTTCTCCACAATTTTTTTAGGATCCAAAGAACTCACCATGAAAATTTCAAAGCATTTTAAGTTCATTTGATAACTTAAATTAATTTTACAAGTTAATTAGCAATTTTGGCACTAAAATGATTTTTAATAATAAAAATATAACTTAAAAAATTATAAAACTTGGTTTTTTGACTTCTGTGTGATTAGGGGTATTTTATAAAAATAAAATGATATTTAAAATAAAAACTTGATTTTTAGCCTATTTTAAATGTTTAAATAATTAAAAATCCCTAAAAATCACAAAAATAATAAAACTCATGGAAATATTTTAAATTTCTTCCTAAGCACTTAGGAATAATTAGGATAGTTTTTTTTTTATTTTCTAAACAAAGATACTGAATTTCAAAGCTAAAAAAGTAATTTTTAAACGCGAAAAATGAGTTTTCACTGAAAATAATTCTAATAAATCAAATAAAACTAAAAAAGATTAAATCTTCTCTTATGAGTTCTCTGACCTTAGGAGGACTTTTAAAAAATATTAAACTTAATATTCCCCATTTAAAATATTTTATATTTAATAAATACCCCAAAAATTAAAATAATTCTTAAAATTCAGATAAAATTCAAAAAATTATGAAATTTGGTCCAAAGACTTCTCTAGTCTAAGTCTACCTCTAGTAAAAATTTTAAGGGATTATGATTTACCTTGGTCAAGTTACAAATTTTCTTTGAAAAATCCAGTTTTTACATGAAAATAATTATATTAATTAAATTAAATTTTCAAAATCACATTTTCTCCTCTGATGACTTAATTGGCCCATGAAGGTTGGATTAAAATTGTAAAGTCATTTGGATTAAATTTGATGAATTATGAAGTGTTAGAGCCTTAGGAGCAAATGTATAATTTTGGAAATTTAGCCTTAATTAACATTTAGGATTAATTTAAGGAGGGAAATGGGCAACCTCTGATCTTAATTTGGATATTTGAAACACAAGGGGTTAATTGGTAGAAACCAACCTCACTTTCTTAATTGAAAAAAATAAGAATAAATTTCTAAAGAATTTTAGACTTTGGAAGTTTATTAAACTAAAATGAAACCAGGACTTAGGGGTATGGCTTTTGAAGTCAATAATTAATCAATTTTATACCTTTATTTTTATTTTTAAATAAAATTCAAATCATGAATCATAACCAGCTAAAGCTTAATCTTTTCAAAACTAATTAAGACACTCACCTAGGTCTTAAGGGCTTAGTAGTGCTTAAGCTAAATCAAAATTGATTAAATGAGTATTAGAAAAACAAATGCAATTAAAATTAAGACATCTTTCAAACACTCTAAGCCCAATTAGGACCAAAATTTGGCTAAGTGTTCCAATAACACTAATTTGCCTCTTTAAGGGTTTTCACCCACATAATCTTCAAAACCAAATTACAAATGATAATTACCTTACTCTTAGTGATAATTGAGACATCAATGTTCAATGAGCATTAGGGTATTTTTTAGGATGAATTATTAAGCAACATAATAAGTATAAAAGAACTCGACATTTTCCACCAGGTTGGGAGAGAGTAGCACGGATCTGCTTCTTTTTCTAGATCTGTTGGATACCTCAGAGATTTAATAAACTTAATATATTTTGCTTGACAACATCATCCATAATTAAACTCCTAAGGACCCACCAAGATATGACCTAGGGTTAGATATGTCCCCAAAATTTTATTTCCCTATTTATTTGCACCCAACTTCCAATGATTTTGATCCCCCTGAATCTTAGATGTATTCTTCAGTTTAGTTGTAAAACTCAACATATTTTAACAAATCAATTGGCCAGATTGAAAGTTAATTAAGATCGAAGTGAAAAGATCATCACAATTTCTTAAACATCTTTATGGCTTCAACAATTCAAATCACCATTTCACAAATCTCAAGACAAGGAGAAATGCNTTTTATAGTTTCAGCATTGTCTTTCTTGTACTTTCATACTGTACTTTTATACCTGCAAATTTGCTTGCTAAACAATGATGTCACCCTACATGAAAACTAAAACTATTAGGATGGCCACAAAACCAAAACCAAAACTAAAATTAAAATCAACCAAGAAAAAATTCAGCTCCATAACATTCAAAAAATAAAACAACTCAAACTACAACTTCAACTAAGTTTAGACATCTATATCTAATGACTGGGAATCCCTTGAAGGAAGTAACATATGGTTGCTAACGAGGCTTCCCACAATCTAAATGAAACTTTGTAACTCATTAAGTTGAGTTTAGTAAATTCATTTAGACTAAGTGAATTCAATAGAAAATAATGGTGTCGAAATGAGGGAATCGTAGGATCCTAACCGGTGTCGCTCTAATCAACTTTAACTTGCGCCCATAAAATTAAAAGAACTTCAACCATAAGGCCACCTGATTTGACATCACAATTTGAGACACTAGAAAACTCAAACTCATCGCGGCAAGGAGCTTGGAGGTTGCATGGTGGGCAACACGATCATCTTCAATAGCAAAACTTGTCTTCCCCAGCTAAACCAATCTTCCTTCTGTAGACTTAAACAACAAAGCCATAAGAATTTGAGATTGCTTGCTTATGCAACGTAAATCCTCACCTTATCTTTAGGTCTTTGTATAGCCCCGCTATATAATATAAGCTTTAACTCGTCTAAGGATTCCGAGGTTTTCGTCCGTCACGACCTAAACCCTCACGTCTTCTAGGCTATTTGTGTGATAGTTTCACACAAATTTAAGGCCTAACTAATAAAATTGGCAGGATGAAACACCTAAACATTTCTCCTCAAAACTGAAGCCACACATTAGGATAGCTTGGGAAGTCATCGAGGATCTCCACTGGATCCATGACATCCCCTAATTCTTCCTTTTTTGGACTCTACAACAAAATGTTCCAAATTTGAACCAATCCCCTTTCACAACTCTACATCCGATTTCATTTAAAAAGTCCTACCCTTTGAAACTCCTTGAAGATAATATTTCTTAATTTTTATCGAGAGTCTTTTTATGTGACATTGGTCATTTAAGATGTAATTAACTAGATAGGCTTGTCGTTATAGGAAGCATGTCTGAACCTAGCTTAATATAAATCCTATTTAATTTTTTATATTAAATAAGGGAACATGTCCAAAATATAAAGGTTTTACAGACCAAACTGATGTCATATATTCCTTAGTTTATTTGATCGAGGTTCAACCTCCGGTCTTGTGTTTTCAGGATAAATACAGGATTTGAGGTACAATGCTCTTTCATTTAAACTATGAAAAATATGGGGTCATCTTGATTTCATATTTTTTCAAAAACTAAATATATATGTAATTTAAAACGTCCTTCTGAAGCAGGCGACATGATTTCTATTCCGGTGACTGACAGCCTCTTACGGGAAACACTCCTCCAACCAAAAATAGCGCCGACAGCTTGTGGCGACTTCTCTGGAGACAAGCTTTTCTCTACATACAAATCATAAAATATTATCTTCACACATCGATAATGTGTCCATGTCCCTTTTGAACCAAATTACCCTTCTTCTGTTGGCATACTTTACCCATTTATGTCTTGGGAAATAACAGTTAACTCTGGACTTCAGGACTAGCTGTTCAACCATCTTTGAATAGAGGGGTTTAGAAGGCCCTTAAGGACTCCTTAAATTTTCATGTGGGGTCAGACCTCCAATAGGTGTGTCGGTGGACTAGTTCCACTTGGGTATTGCTTGCCACTAAATGGGTCCCCCACTGGGTCCTGAAATACTTCACATCTCCCTTCCAAATTTGCTTTGATACTTTGCAAATTAAACCAAATCGTGTTGTGTTGCGAGCTCTTTAAAATTTTCTTATATTAATTAAATTTTACACCTCTTATTCTTTTTTTAAAAAAAAATTAAAATACCCACAAATTAAGACCCGCCCGGTCTACAGATCAAATTCTACTTTCAGTGCTTGCACTAACAAAATTACGAGGTTTTTAGCCATATAGCTAACCCCAAAACTTTCTATTTGCAAGTTTGTTGCAATGGCCTACCCAATGCTGACCTTTTTCTATAAGTCACGAAGCCCGAAACCTCGCTCCTACCATCAAATTTGGAGCTGGATTTGACGATCTCAAGGTCATCCTCTGGAAAGCCCCATTTGTGGTAATGAAGATCCCCGCACCAAAAATACAGGAACCGTTTGCAGAATTCAGCCTGAACTGCCTTCAAGACTTCCCTGCCTGCAAGAAGTCTAAAACTACTGCCGTCACGGCACCCGCCAAACCTACTAGCCTTGCTCCTGCTAAGGGGAAAGAAGTAATGATTATTGAGGATCCCACTTAGAAATTAACTGTCCCACCACCCACGTTTGAAATCAAATCAAGTTTGAGGACTGTACCGCTGACCCAAGCTCAAAAGAGGAACCGCAACTGAAAAGTTTGGAGGACCATCAAAGCCCAGACTCCCAAGGAGACACCCGTTGACGAGGAGCCTCATCAAGTTAAAGAAGTGTTATCAGAAATTTACCCACTCCTACAAGGGAATAGATTCCATCCTCTGACGGATACTGATGGATATGAGAGTATCTGGAGAATCGCTGCCGCATTACCATCACTTCATGGACATGGTGAGGAGAGGCAAAGACAAGATGATTACTTTTCCTCAACATACCACAAGCCGTCAACCGGTTAAGTTAAGACTGGGTCTGAAAATCTTACCGGTCACCCATTATGGAGACATTTCTACAATCTCAAAGGCAAAGACAAGATGATTACTTGACACTGTAGCCAGTCTATACCACGGGAAGCATACTTTTCCTCAACATACCGATGTTTCCACTAAGACACCTTGTCATAAGACAGCATTGTCGAAGAAGAAAAAGGTATGGGTACTCAAGCTCGCTGCACTATTACAGTCCGGTAAGCCCACGAGACAAAGACAGGAAATGAAACTAAGATGTGAAATGTCTGACATCGTCTCAACAGTAGCTAGCGAGATGGAGGAACAAGCTGAGGATGTCCATTAGGTTCCTCCAGTCCTTAAAGTGATCAAGGAATCAATAATTGAAGATAAAGTTAAGAAACTCCTAATCAAGATTTCCGATTTTACTCGAGAACACGGAGTTTCTATCGATAACAACGATTAAAATTTTGATTACAATGATTACTTGGAGTAAGATTTCATGGATGTCCATGTAATTGAAACCAGAGCTGCCACTTCTGCACGTGAGGGTCAACCTCACACTAAAGAGAATGTCGTAGATGAGCTGCGTTAGGCTGTCCTCCTAAGGTATGAGAAGGTTAGACTACTAGAGAAAGATTAAAAGAGATGACCGTAGCCATGACCGCTATGGCCACTATTCAGGGGCAATCACAAGCGCAATAATTGGCTTCTCCAGAGATTAATCAGTAAGAAATCATACACATTATCGTTGAAAGAAGAGAGATCGCTTCAGCGAGCAGAGATGAGAAACATAGAAAGGATTCTCCATCAGGTGCTATAATAGAAAAGAAATTCAAGCAAATGGTTGAACAAGTGTGGGACGCCTTAACCCAATCTATGGGTGGTGCATTGGTTCTAAATGGTAGACCTTACCTAGAGGAATTCAATGTAATACCTTTCGCCAAGTGTTTTGTGGCCCCAAACTTCAAGTTATTTGATGGGACTGGAAATCCCAGACGGCATATAACACATTTTTGAGCCAGCTCTGACAACACGAGAAGTAGTGAAGCTCTACTCTTCCAGCAGTTTGTCAATCGCTTGTCAGAAATTGCTTTCAACGGGTACGCTGACATGCCCAACGGGTGAGTTAAAACTTTTTCTGAGTTGGAACAACTATTTGTGAAAAGATTTGCCGGGGCACAACATCATATGTCTATTGGAGAGCTCATGATGGAAAAACAAAAGACTAGCAAAACTTTGGGGGATTAGATTTTGAGGTGGAGAAGCCTTAGCATGAAATGTGAACCTCATCTACAGGAACATCATGCAATTGAAATTCTACTGAAGAGCATTAATAGGCCAGTAGCTTTCATGCTCAAGGGATTCACCATAAAATCCTTCAAGAAGCTACTCAGTAAAGCCAGTAGTCTTCAAGAGGAAATTAAGCACATAGAGCCACACGAAAAGGCTAAGGTGACCAGAGTGTTCGAAAATAAATCAGGAGTAGTGGCGACCATCAAAAATAGAAAACAACCAATAAAAATATATGTAGAAGAGCATCGCTAGTCTTCGTCATAGTACGCTCAGAAACAGAGTAGTCAATCCAACCAGCGACTGCCTCAAGAAGGATCACCTCAAATAGGGGATTAAAAAATGTCCCATGTCAGAGCGACATAAAACGGCATATTCTTTCACAGATGAAGGTATATCTAAAATATTCAGAAGCCTGATGAAGAAGCCAGAATTCAAACTACCATATCCAAAGAAACCCGAAGAGGTGGATACGAAGAATGAACCAAATTATTGCCCATACCACCAGTTTCTTGGGCACACTATAGAAAAATGCCTCATGTTTAAGGACTGGCTCGAGAGGAACCTTAAAGAAGAGAACATAACAATCCTGAATGAATATTTAAAAGAACCTGAATTAGATTCCATAAATATGATTTTGGCCAAGCTAATCTCCCCAATTGATCCGTAAACTGCAACAGATGGATGGAGTACAACTTGGGATGAACTCAAGAGGGTCCTCAGTCAAATACAGGATCTATCATAACAATCATCTACGTATACCAGAGATGAAGAATGGAATGAGTTCTGGATCAGATCTTCCAACAAAATACTGAACAAGATCCAGTCTGCATTAAGACAAGCCTCTATTCATGGTCTGTAGCTTACCAAGCCCGAGAAGAAGGTTTCATAAAGAGAACCGTCATTGTCAAGGACAAGGAAGAAGAAGAGGAGCGCCACTACAAAGATTGATAGCACAGGGGGGTAGGATAGGGGCTACCTCTACTAGATTGATTGTCTCTGATTTGGGGAAGAAAATCCTCGAACCCCTGACTTTGTATGATTGCATTTTTGTCCCCTGGGGTCTTATGAATATAATGATTGTGATTTTGGTTATGTTTTAATTGTTTCTAGTGAAAAAGTAATTGATTATGACCAATTTGACTTTGATCTTGATCCCCAAAAAGATCCTCAAATCATAGTTGAGTCTGACAAACTCGTTGTCAAGCCTAAAGAAAAAATCAATAACACCACTTATGACAGCACCAATAACAAGGAGCCAATTCTCGAGCATCACGGTACACTGTTTACCATCAAATTAGATCTTCTCGATGAAGAGGATGAGACACCAGAAGATTCAACAATGATATCTCAAGAAGAAGAAATCACAGAAGTTTACTTGAGGAGCGGAAAAGTGTTACCACCAAGAAGAGCTCTAACAGATAAAGGAAAGCAGATAGTGACTCAAGAAGAGATACCCCCAACTCCATAAGTTATAGAACTACATAATCAAGATAAAATCAAAGTATCATACAAAGTAGGCTACAACGTGCTAGCTCATCTTAGGAAGTTGTCGGCCCGATTAAGCATCTACGACGCTCTGATCCTGTCAAAGGAGATGAGAGAGTCTTTGGTTATAGCTTTGCTTGACCCAAAAATTTGCTTAGCTCAATTGGCCAACACATCCTAAAATGAAGTTTGTTCGTTGAAAGAGTAACCTAGGGTAACCTTCACAGATGAAGACTTGCTGCTCGGTACCGCCGAACACAATCGTCCACTCTACATCTCCGTGAACATCGGCATATTTGTGTTGTCTTAAGTTTTAGTAGATCCTGAAGCGTCTCTTAACTCGATGAGCCTACGAACTTTGACATTTTTGGATATTGAAGCTCAAGAGCTTACGAGTGGTAAAATGATGTTAAGAGGATTCAAACAAAAGGGAGAAAGAGCCCTTTGATCAATTACATTACTTATGAAGGTTGGAGAGCTCGTGACAACCGCTAAATTTCATATTATTGACGTCGATACCACTTTTAACGCTCTACTGGGCCGACCATGGATTCACGAGCACAATATGGTTTTGTCATCTCCACACGAGTGCATCAAATATCGTAATGATGGTCAAGAAAATTGCATCAAAGAAGACCTACAACAATTTTCAGTACATGAAGTTGGTATCCACGTAGATGCTGCCTACTACGCGCCTCCAAAGAGGATTGTCTTCTCTTATGAAGTTATCACAAACAAAGATGAAGATTCGGAAGAATTACAAGGAGGAGGCCATTCAACTCGGCCTCAGTGAAGTGATCTTCCACCACTCTCTTACAACGAGTTGGTGAATGTTTATTTAGTGGACGAGGAAGGATCAATTTAATCGTTGAATGGACTATGCCAACAATCAACGTTGGCGATGAAGATAGTTTTAAAAACGAGATAATGACGACAAGATGAAAGAGACCTTAGTACGAGGTATCCCTAGAAGATACAAAAGATAATGAATATAAAATAATGTATGATCTGATAAACCACTATGTGAATGCTAATTCTCCCTCAAAAGGTCAAGAGTTTAGAGGTCAAGGAAGTCTGAAGTGTTGGTACAAAGCAGATCAAATTTTATCATGCTTCTACCTCTATTGAGCTTGAAAAACATGTAAATTTGGATGATGATCCTAATGAATTAATGGAGTTGCCTTTTGGTTACTTCTCGCCTTGTGTTCAAAAGTTAATTCAACAGGGACACTTACCAAAACAAATGTCAAAAGATAAATTTCAAATTTTTGAAAAATTATGGAATGATAAACTTTGAACTCCAAACTCAAAAGAGGGTCTTGGATTTGGTACAGTCGGACCAGTCGAAGATTCTGAATTTTGCATGGTTGTTATTGGTGAGTCCGAAGAGGATTGCCTCAATATAGAGGATGGCTCTACTGATCAACCAATAGAAGATGCTCCACCAGAATTTAAGGAAGAAATTAAATCTACTATTGATGAGTTGAAAGAGATTAACCTCGGGACTGAAGAACAACCCGATCTACATTTATAAGTTCTCTACTAAACGATGAAGAATCTTTACAACTGATCAAATTGTTAACAAAACTCAGAGATTGTTTTGCATAGAGATACAATGAAATGTCGAGACTGTCATCAGATGTTGGAGTAAATAAGCTGGAGGTGGATAAGAAGATAACCTCACTAAAAAGATCCTAGGAGAATGCTCCTCGAAATAGAACAACAAGTCATCGCCGAGGTGAAGAAATTAATAGACGCAAACTTTATAAAAGAAGTGCAATACCCCACATGATTAGCTAACATTGTACCTAATAAGAAGAAGAGTGGACAGATTTGTATTTGTGTAGACTTCAGGGGGTTTGAACAAAGTATGTCCAAAAGACAAATTTCCACTACCCATACCAGAGATGATGGTGGATATCGCTTCAACACATGAAATTTTTTTCTTCATGGATGGATCGTTGGAATGCAACCAAATCAAGATGGCTCCAAAAGATGCATCACATACAACCTTCAGAACAACGATCAGAATTTTCTGCTATACAGTGATGTTGTTTGGCCTAAATAACGCCGGAGCAACATATCAGGAAGTAATGACGAAGATTTTTGACAACCTCATCCATAACTAAGAAGAATATTACGTGGATGATTTGGTCATCAAAAGTAAACAAAAAATAAACCATTTATACGATTTGAGGATTGTGTTTGAACGGTTACGACGATATTACTTTAAAATGAATCCCTTAAAGTGCTCCTTCGGCGTTGCTTCCGAGAAAATTTTTAGGATTCTTTGTCCGTCATCGGGGAATCAAGATCGACCCTGATAAATTTAAAGCTATCTTGGGAATGCCACCTCTTAAAACCTTGAAACAACTACATTCCTTGCAAGGGAAGTTGGCATATGTGAGACGCTTTATTTCTAATATCTCAAGTAGGTATCAGCCTTTCTTGGCAATAATTAAAAAGGATGCCAAATCCATATGGGAAGATAAATGCCAGCAAGCTTTCAAGGACGTTAAACAATATTTAGTGACACATCCTGTCTTGGCAGCTTATATCCTAGCGAAACTATTGGTACTTTATACTAAAGTTTTAGACGACTCTCTTGGAGTGCTCTTAGCCCAAGTCAATGATGAGGGTAAAGAAAATGCACTCTACTACCGGAGTCATCACCTAATACCGATGGAGTTAAGGTATCCACCTATTGAAAAGCATTTTCTAGCAATGATTTTTTCCGCTCAAATGCTTAGACATTACATCTTTCTAATAAGATTACCCTAATCTCTAAAGTTAATCCATTGAAATATTTGATGACCCGACCAACTCTCTCCGGACGTTTAGCAAGATGGTCAATGATCTTATTACAACTTGATATAACTTTTGTTCCCCTCTGTGCTATCAAGGGACAGATGCTAGTAGACTTTCTTGCAGCACACCCACTGCCAGTTGGGTCCTCTCTCAACGACGAGTTACTAGACGAGCAAATACTACAAATAGAATTTTCCAGTTTGCAACGCCAGGAGATGTAATTCGATAGCGCCTCGTCAGCCAAAAAAGACAAAGCATAGGATAAAGTTATACAAGGCAAAGCAGGGATCACTTTGATCTTTATCACGCTAGATAAAGGTATGTTGAGGTTCTCATACCACCTAACGGAGTCGTGCACCAACAATGAAGCATAATTTGAAGCTTTAATCACTAGATTGGGAATCGAAATGAACTTTGCCATCTAGGGAAACTCCAAACTCGTCATCCAGCATGTCGCCGGACAATATAGCATTTTGAAACCAAGGTTAGCAGAATACCATCAGTACACGATGAAGCTCCTGGAGTAGATTCCTGATGTGACTTTCTATTGGATTCCTAGAGGAGATAATGCCCATGCTGGTGCTCTAGCAAAGCTCGCTAAGGAAATGTCATGTCCCCCGAAGGATTTCATTGAAATCACACTATAAGGAAAAAAAGTCTTGACTCAGATCAACCTCAAAACTTTACACAAGCTCTAAAAAGAAGAAACAATAAATACAGTTATAGACATCAACGAAGATTGACGCAAGCCATTAAAAGAATATTTGCATACTGGAAAGCTACCAGAAGACAAGTCTGAAGTACACCATATCACAAGAAGGGCCATGTATTACGCCCTAGCGGTAAACATTCTCTACAGGAGATCATTTGACCAGATGTGGCTATGGTGTTTGAGCAGAGCCGAAGTACATAATATTGTCAAAGAAGTATATGTCAGATTGTGTGGTGCTTACCAGTCAGAGCCAAAAATAAAAATGAAGATCAAAAGGCTTGATATTATTGACCAGCAATGATGTCTGACTGTATGGATATAGCCAGAAAATGTCACCAATGTCAAGTGCATGGGTTGGTCTTACACCAGCATCCAAATGTGGTACACCTTGCTGTTGCCTCATGGCCCTTCGAGTGTTTAGGAATGGACATAATAGGTCTGATAGATCCTCCATCTTCCAAAGAACACAGATTTATACATGCTGCTACAAATTACTTCTCAAAATGAGCAGAGGTTGTACTGTTATGTATCGTTACGAAACATCACGTTCTTCATATTTTTAAAAGCTAAATTGTCTACTATTTTGGAGTACTGCAAAGAATAATTTCCGACAATCTGATAGCTTTCAGAAGCACCAAGATCAAAAATTTTATCAAAAGACATGGGATAGATTGAAAATACTCTACAATTTACTATCCTAGAGCAAATGGTCTAGCTGAAGCCTTCAACAAAAGACTGGATGAAAACAAAAGAGATTGGTATAACAAACTATTAGAAGCCTTGTGGGCCTACCGCACGAGTTTCAGGACTCCCAGTCAGTGTACACCCTATATGCTCGTGTACAGGTCTGAGGCCGTGCTACTGCTAGAAATCCAGACCATTTCTCAGAGTTGTTGTTGCTAATCAACTCACAACGGAAGAAAGTGCAAAACTCAGACTTGAAGAATTGGAGAGGCTTGAGGGAAAATGACTAGAAGTACAAAAACATTTGGAGCTTTACCAAACAAAGATGGTACAAGCCCATGACAAATTGGTCTGCCTAAGGACATTCAAAGTTGGTGACCTCGTACTTGTGCTCAAAAGGCTTATTATTGCACACCGCAAATAAGGTAAAAAATTTGAGCCAACTTCGGAGAAACAATTTGTCGTTGAAAAGTTCTATACATGAGGAGCCTACCAGTCAGTAAACTTCCAGGGTGAAAAACTCATGTTACCGATTAAATGGACGATATCTGAAAACCTTTTATGCAGCCTGATGCCGCTTGCCTTTACATGCTTTGAAACTTCATAACTTTGATTATTTTGGGGTTATTTATGTGGCCAAATGTCTATGACCGGGTTCAAAATTTGTAATTAATCTTCATATAATGAAAAATTTTGGAAATTTTTAAACTTCAAATTTTTTTTCCTTTCCACTTTTGAGTATAATGTTCCATAAAATAAAATTCATACGCAAATAAACAATTCATTTCACTAAAATAAGCTAACATTCACTTCAATAAATACTTTGTTTTGTTCTTGTTCATGCCAAGTTTTGTCCCACTAATGTTTTTCCTGTTGTCTGCAGAAAAATGTCGGGATAGAGGCTGATCTTTGCTTTCCAAGATGGCTAGAGCCTCGCACTAAATGAGGAGATGGCGCCGCAGGGCTGTACCATAGATTTCAAAATGGATTTTAACCAGGTTGACATGGACTACAAAAGTCCTCTCATGAATGTAGTCACCTGCATAGAGAAAGAAGGATTGCCTTCACTGTTAAGGGTGACCGCTAAAGATAATGAATCTCACAAAGGCAAGAGCATGATAAAAAAGCAAGATCCGATGGAAGGGCCCAGCCGCCTACCGTCAATGGTAGCTGCACCAGCTGTAGGCCTAGTAGCAATCAATAACGAACGACTGCCAAGTACTTTGCTTCGTAGGATGCAACGCAGGAACGCTAGCCGCAAGAAACAGGGGCTTTTCTATGACAAGAATGCAGACGTCAGAGTGAGACAAGCAAGTTACTCACCCCTATTCTTGAGGGGCATATTTATGATCCGGACATGAAAGAAACTTCTGCTAGCCTACCCATCACGGATGAAGAGCCAAGGTTCGTAATAGAGTTAGATACACTTTTAGTTTCAGATGTTTTATGTAAAGGTTGCCCGACATACAACACTATAATACCTGCCGGGACATTAGCCACAGGGGCATTTGTAGAATGCCCGGATTGTAATGTTCTACATTTACAACATTTTAGTACATTGGAAGAGTATACCTCCAGCACCGATGGGTCTCAGACTTCAGATTTTATGATGGATGAACCATACGTCCCACAGGGGACAGATCATTATGTACCATGGAGCCAAGAGTTGTACATCCCACTAGATTCCGAGTCTCGTGTTCCCGATCAATAACGCCATTTTGAGTTCCTGCCAATGTTTGAAGGGAGGAACGCCCGTGACAGCTACTGACCCCCTAGTACGATGGAGTACTGCAAAATAAGCAAAGTAAATAAAAGAGAATTTGAATTTTATGAAGAAGTCCGAGGAAAATTCATCAACATACTGAAAGGATTAGAACTCTATACCAGAGTCTTCTCAGAGACTGACGAACAAAGTATACTAGACTGCATTTTTTTACGGAAGGGACGGAGGTCGAGTAGGTTTACTTATGGAAAGGACCTATTCCAAGCCGAGGAAATGGAAGCAAGGAAAAGGAAGGATTACTATCCAATGTGGCTACTGCTACAAGTTCACAAATGACAGATAGGGGAATCCGCTTGGGATCCTCAGACATGATCAAGTAGATCCACTACCGACAATGATAAAGTGGATGATCAAAAGAATGGTCATATGGAGTATTATGCCATCTACATGTATTCCAAACAGTTGTATTATCAACATCTACGATGAGAGTGATTGCATTCCTCCACACATCAATCACCATGAATTCAAGAGGTTTTTTTGTACGATCTCATTCATGAATTAACATCTTATTTGGGAAAGAAATTGAGATCGTTAGTCCTGGTATGTTCAGAGACTCTGTGAAGATTCACTTACCAGTTGGCTCAGTGCTCATTGTTAAAGGCAAAGGTGCAGATGTCGCCAAACATTGCATTCCAGGGGTACGACACCGTAGGGTGTCCGTGACCTTCTATACAATGGAAGACAACAAAATACCATATGGATTCCAGCCAGACCCAAAGTTGGAAGAGCTACTGTTGTATGAGCTATGAGAGGGTTGTACCTCTAAGTACATTTGACAGGAACCCTTGAAGAGTGTCTTAGAAGGTCTGCTTGATCAGAAGCTTGTCGTATCTGATGTAGAGGGTCAAAGGGTTCATTTTCCTTTTATATAGCAACATGACATGTATCTGATATATTCAGCCTACAATGTATTTATGACATGAGATGATCTGGATGAACATTAATATGGATTATATATTGTACCTTTTTAGGCGTTGTCGGCACTATTTTTGGCTGGGGGGAGTGTTTACGGTAAGAAGTTGTCGGTCACTGGAAAAGAAATCTCGTCGCCAACTTCGGAAGGACGTTTAATTTACTTATATATTTAGTTTTAGAAAAATATGAAAACAAACTGACCCCAAATTTTTCATAGTTTAAATGAAATAGCGATGTACCTCAAACCCTGTATATATCCCGAAGGATAAACGCGAGACTTGAGAATGAGGCTCGATCAAATAAAATAAGGAAAATAGGACATACTTTTGGTCTGTGACACATTTATATTTTCTGACAAGTTCCCCTATTTAATATAAAAGGATTAAATAAGGTTTATATTAAGGTGGGTTCGGACATGTTTCCTATAAGGGCAAGCCCCTATAGTTAATTACATCTTAAATGACCAAAGTCACCGAAGAAGACTCTTGATAAAAATTTGGAAAAATTTTCTTCAAGGAGTTTCAAAGGGTAGGAATTTTCAATGAGATCGGACGTAGAGGTGTGAAAGGGGATTGATTCAAATTTGGAACATTTTGTCGTAGAGTCCAAAGGAGGAAGAACAAGGGGATGTCATAGATCCAGAGGAGAACCTCGGTGACTTCCCAAGCTATCCTAATGTCTGGCTTCATTTCTGAGGAGAAATATTTAGGTGTTTCATCTTGCCAATTATATTATTTAGGGCTTACATTTGTATGAAACTTTCACACAAATAGCCTGAAAGATGTGAGGATTTCGATTGTGACGAACGACAACCTCAAAATTCTAAGATGAGTTAGGGCTTGTATTGTACAACAGGGTTGTACAAAAGCCTAAAGAAAAGGTGAGGATTTTCATTGCATAAGCAAGCAACCTCGAATTCTTATGGCTTTGTTGTTTAAGTCTAAGGAAGGAAGATTGGTTTAGCCGGGGAAGACAGGTTCTTTTATTAAGGATGGTCGTGCTGCCCACCTTGCTAGGTCCAAGCTCCTTGTCGCGACTAGTTTGAGTTTTCTAGTGTGTCAAGTTATGATGTTAAATCAGGTGGCCCTATGGTTTAAGTTCTTTAAATTTTTATGGGGGCATGTTAATGTTGATTAGAGCCACACTGGTTAGGATCCTACGATTTGCTCATTCCATCACCACTATTTTCTATTGGATTCACTGAGTCTAAATGAACTTACTAAACTCAACATAATGAGTTCCATAATTTTATTTAGACCGTGGGAAGACTCGTTAGAAACCGTAGGTTACCTCCTCTGAGGGATTCTCGATCATCCGATAGAGACAACTTAATTTAGTTACAATTTTAGTTTTGTGTGATGTTCGTGATTAAATTTTAAGTTGTTTTATATTTTGAATGTTGTGGCGGTGATATTTACTCTGGTTGATTTTAGTTTTGGTTTTGGTTTTGGTTTTGTGGCTATCCTGATAGTTTTAGTTTTAATGCAGAGTGGCGTCATTGTTCAGCATCCAAATTTGCAGGTATAAAAGTACACTATGAAAGTACAAGAAAGACAATGTTGAAAATTAGTAAAGCGTATCTGGCGAGTCTTCTCGTTCCACCACCTGAAACATAAAATGCATGTTAACGCAGTTTATATGAAACTGGGAAGTAAAATCTTAACAACCTATCTAACCCTAGGTCATATCTTGGTGGGTCCTCAAGAGTTTAGTTAAGGATGATGTTGCCTAGCAAAACATATTAAGTTGAGTAGATCTTTGAGGTATCCAACAAATCTAGAAAAAGAAGCATGTCCGTGCTACTCTCTCGCTGCCAGGTGGAAAATACTGAACTTATTATGTTGCTTAATAAGTCATCCTGCAAGTACCCTTAATGCTCAATGAAGATTGATGTCTCAATTATCCCTAAGAATAGGTTAATTATCATATGTGATTCAATTTAAGAATTAAGTGGGTGAAGACTTTTAAAGAGGCAAGTTAGTGTTGTTGGAACACTTAGTCAAATTTTAACCCTAATTGGGCTTGTAGTGTTTGAAAGATGTTTCAATTTTCAATGATATTTACTTTTCTAATTCTTATTTAAATGAAACTGGATTTAGCCTAAGTCTCTACTAAGCCCTTAAGAGCTAGGTGAGTGTCTTAACTAGCTTTGAAAAGATCAGGCTTTAGGTGATCAAGATTCATGATTTGAGATTTATTTGAACATCAAAATATCGGTATTAAATTGATTAATTATTGAATTCAAAAGTCATACCCTTAAGTCCTAGATTAATTTTATTTTAATAAACTTCCAAATTTTAATAATTTAGAAATTTATTAACTTATCTTTTACAATTAAGAAAGTGAGATTAGTTTCTACCGTTTAACCCCTTATGTTTCAAACATCAAATAAATTGATTAAGGTTAGAGGTTACCAAATTTTCTCCTTAAATTAAGCCTAAATGTTAATTAAGGCTAATTTTCCAAAATTACACATTTGCCTCTAAGGCTCTGTCACTTCATAATTTGTCAAATTCATTTCAAATGACTTTGAAATTCTTGTCCTGCCTCATTCATGGCTCAATTAAGACATTAGAGGACATAACGTGATTTTTCCAAATTTAATTTAATTTATACAATTGTTTTCATGCAAAAATAGGATTTTTCAAAGGAATTTCCTAACTTCACCAAACTAAATTCTAATCCCTTAAAATTTTTACTGGAGGTAAATTTATACCAGAGAAGCCTTTAAACTAAATTTCATGATTTTTTAAATTTTATTTAAATTATTACAATTATTATAAATTCTAGAGTATTTGTTAAATATAAAATATTTTAAATGGGTAAAATTATGTTTTACATTTTTGAAAAATCTTCCTAAGGTTAGAGAACCTAAGGAAGCAAATTTTATCTTTTTTTTTTATTTTTCTTTGATTTATTGAAATTATTTTTGTGGAAATCCATTTTTTAGCCATTAAAAATTATTTTAAGCTTCAAAATACTATATCTTTGTTTAGAGAATAAGGAAAAATATCCCAATTATTTCTAAGTGCTTAGAAAATAATTTAGAACATTTCCATGAATTTTATTATTTTTGTGATTTTTATGAATTTTTAATTATTTTAAATATTTAAAATTTGGCTAAAAAAGAAATATTTATTTTAAATACAATTTAATTTTTAAAAAATACCACTGACCACAGAGAACTCAAAAAATAATTTTTTATAAATTTTTTAACTATATTTTGATTTTTAAAAAATTATTTAAGTGCCAAAAAAGATATTTAACTTGTAAAATCAACTTAAACCATCAAATGTACTCAAAATGCTTTGAAATTTTTTATGGGGAGTTTTATGGGTCTTGACAAATAGTGGAGATCCAAAAAACATGTCATTTTGTTGTTTATGTTGTCCAAAATAAATTTTCTTATTGATTTAGTGTTTGTGAAAATTAGGTGCATTTTAAATGACTTGACTCATGAAAAATTTTCATAAAGATTCTTTGATCATAGTAAACCTTCCTAAATTTTCTTGAATTTTTATAAGCAACATGCTAATTATTATGATTAAATTAAGCAAATAATGTGCATAGACTTGAAAAATATGGATCTCTGTCTAAAGGTCTCCTCTAATTTTGGAAAATTCAGGGAATGTTCCCCTTGACAGAGGCTACGACATATCAAAAATTCAAGTTATGGTGATAAGGCTACATGCATGGAGAGTTAAAATACTCCTAACACTAATTATTTTTTAAAAAATAAAATATTCATAAAATTGGCATAAATTTTAATCCACATTTTTCTTGTCTATTCTGTGAGAAAGAGAATTATTTTTTTTTAATTTGTGTGATTTGTCCACACAAAGTTATGTATTTTTGAAGCTTTGTGGATTAAATAAATAAGAAAATGCCCCTATTTTTCTACTTATCCATGTCAACCTTGTACGGGTCAAACAGGTCATGTGTCGCTGCCTGATTGGCGCCGCCAGCCAGCTCATTCTCGCCCCTATCAGACTGCACTCCGTTCGAACCGATCAGGGCCACCCGATTTACATGCTCGATCCGACGGTCACGAGTCATCGCCCAAATAAAATGGACCCGAAAACCGTCCAGTTTAAAACGCTAATATCTCACTCAATTCTCATCAAAATTGAGTATTTTTTTTAAATGCTTGTATTGACTTGTATAACACATCCATACGGTTAATGAACCCTTAAATTGACTTTATATTCATGGAAAATTAAAAGAAGCTCAGTTTAGGGTTAACTTTGAATACCTTTGTCCAAGAGGGGTAGCCTCGATTGGATGCTTGTAGAAGCATTGTGTGGATCCCAAGAGCCTAGGGATGGAGCCTCTGGTTATGGTGAAATCCCTATACCCAAATTCGACCAAGGCCGATTTGGTGGTTTGGTCGAAGTCCACCTTAGGGTTACCGGATGATGGCGCTTTTGTGGTTGATCTTCTTCTCTTGATGTTGGGATGGCGTGGGTGCAATTAATTCTAATTTGGTGGAGGTTTGGAGGATGTCCTGTTTCGGCCTTGAAATTGAGCTCCAAAATTGGACTCGAGCAATGACTTTGAGTGGTTAGGGAAGGTTTAGTTAAGCTCAAGAGGTCTCAAGGAAGCTCTTGAAGAAGTTTTACACAGTGTCCCCAAGAAATTTCAAGCTCTCTCTTTTTGGCCATGGAGGGGGAGTTTAAATAAAATGTCCCAGGCTGGCTACAACGGCGAATTGAGGGGTGCATTTAGTTGCTTATGCGGAGGGCAGAGAAGCTCCAATGAGCAACTGGGCTTATTTCGCCTTTGGATTTGAATTGCGTAAAAATCCCTTGTCTTGTCCATGGTTTTGGCCATTTTCTAGCCACCAAGGTGGCTGGGTAGCTAGGCATTGGTCACCTCTTGGCTCAGGGAAGTCAGAGGTGGCTAATGATGATTATCTTCCAAGGGTAAGTGATGATGTTGGAGATATTTCAAGTTAGGTCCAAAAATGGGTAAAATCTCTTAATTTGGGGATTCATTGGTCCATAGCTTGTCATGGTGATTTTAGGAGGGTTTAGCCTGGTCTTTAGGAAGGTTTTGGTGGCTGTGAAATCATTACTTTGGTGGCTTAGACATGGTTAAGTCAATTTTTGGTGAAATGGTTCAAGTGAGTGCAAATGACCAAAAATTTGGGTTGGGATAGTTTAGCCATGTCAATTGACCCAATTGATTGATCATAATTGTGTAGACGATTGTTACAAAGATTTTGTGTGAAGGGTTGAAATGATTTCGAGTTCAATTGGTAGGTCAATTTGAAGGATTTTTGAAATTTGGTCAATTTGAGCATGTTGTGTTAGGCATTATTCTAGGTTGGGTTAGCCTTGGTCTAAGTCCAAATTTAATTTTCAACAAGATCAAGGGAGATGTTTTGAAGATTTTTCATGAAGGGATAGAGTGAAAATTTTGGGGTTAAGACCTTTAATTTGGTGAGATTTTGAGACATGGCCAAGTTGGGGTAAATTTCAGATTTCTGGACTTAGGTTGAAATCAAATGAACTTGAGGTCTCACCAAGGCCAATTTAAGGTCAAGTTTGATGTATGGGGATCTTATGAAGGTTTTTAAACACAAATTATGGCCAATTGAGTGGGCTATGGGTTCAATTTAGTGGACCAAGTCATAGGGCCAAAATTGGGTTTTTGGTTTAAATCAAAATTGGGTCCAATTGATGGACCAATTGAGTTTGTATTTTCTCTAGATTGGTTGTAGCAAGGGTGAATTTGATTTTAGAATTGAAATTGGGGCAAATTGTGACCAATTGGCTAGTCATTTGAGGTAATTTGGGGAAAATATGGGCCTTTAAAGGGCAATTTGGGGGTTTTTATCAAAGATGATCAAATTGGCCAAATTGAGTCATGTAATAGTTCAAAAAAATGAAATTGGGAATACTTGGGAGGTTTTTGGAGTTTTTGGGATTTTTTTGAATTTTTGGAATTTTGGGCAAAAGAGGGGTATTTTGGTAATTTGGCCAATTTGGGGATTTTGGGTGGCTTGGGTGTTTTCAATGTGTTTGAATTGATTTTTGGACCAAGTTGGGTATTTTCAGTAAATTTGGGAAGTTTGGCCAAATTTGTGATCCCAAGGGTATCTAGGTAATTTGGGGGAGTTTAGGGGCAAAAGGTTAGATTGGGTATCTTAGTAGAGTTGCAGTACCAACCACCATTAATAAGCCATGGACTAATAGAAACCCTATTTTGGGTCCTCTATGTAGTGGTCTTAGCCAAACCCTATCCTAAGGCTAATGGGTTTAGGGGACCACCTACAGGAGTCTCCCAAAAGTATTAATAGGCTAAAGCCTAGAAGTTCTGGGTTTAGGGTAATGATTGATTGTGAGTGCAATTGATTGCAAGTGAGTGCCTTAGCCCTAGACCAACACCCAGGGTCAACCATAAGGTCCAGCAGTCCTAAGGGTGATTCATCTTGAGTTTCCACCATAGTGACCCCATCTACTATGTGCTAGAGGTTAAGACCAATAAGTGGAACTTTAAATTGAGTAGAGAAGAGTGTAGAATTTCTTATGGTGAGGGTTTCATGTCTAGTTTGCTAAGAATAGTGAATAGGAAAATCTTATGGCTAAACCTTAGGCTACTAAATAGGAAAAACTAAACTTTAACTAAAAGTGAGGTCAACAAATAGACCCCCAATAGGTGCGGCGTGCTTGGCAAGCACACCGCGCGTATTGCTGTTAACCAACGAGATCAACAAAAACCTATACAAACTCCTATGTCAACAGAAACGGAAGTATGTGTAGAGTTGTGTGTGTGATTTTTTTCTGTTGGGGAATTAATAGGTGATTGCATGGTTGAAATCAAGGAGTAGAGACTCTCACTGGGGATCAGAGAGTGAATTTTGAGTTGCAAAATTTCAGGTAATTATAAGGGATGAGAATCAGTATGTAAGTGCTGACCACGAGGTGGGAATTGAAATTTGGGTATCAATCCTGAAATAAGAATCAGATGTCATAATCCATTTAAGGTGGTCTTAAAATTGATTTCAAAAGATGGGAATAGGATGCCTTGAATTAATCGAAGGGCTTATTCCCTCAACCTCAAGAATATCATTGAATTTGATTCGAAAGATTGCGATAGGAGGGGTTCCTAAAGCAACGCGGAATCGGATATAAAATCCTCAACCTCTAGTTTATTGTAGGATTTGATTTGGAAGATTGTAAAAGGAGGAGCTTCTAAAGCAACGCAGTATCGGATGTGAAATCCTCAATCTCTAGAATATGTTTTAAAAGATTGTGATAGGAGGAGCTCCTAAAACAAAGCAGTATCGAATATGAAATTTTCAACCTCTAGAAATTTGTGTGAATCATTACTAACCAATGTGGATTAGAATGTGAAATCCTCATCCTCTAGAATTTGATTTGACAGATTGCGACATGATGAGCTCTTAAAGAAATGTGGCATTGGATGTAGAATCCTCAACCTCTAGAATTTGATTTGAAAGATTGCGATGGGATGAGAACCTAAAGCAATGCGGAATCACATGTAGAATCCTCAACCTCTAGAATTTGATTTAAAAGATTGCAATAGGATGAACTTCTAAAGCAACACGGTATCAGATGTCGAATCCTCAACCTCTAGATTTGATTTGAAAGATTGCAGTAGGATGAGCTCCTAAAGCAACGCGGTATCGGATGTAAAATATTCAAGCTCTAGATTTCACTAGAAAGATTGCAATAAGATGAGAACCTAATGCAACACAGAATCGGATGTCGAATCCTCAACCTCTAGATTTGATTTGAAAGATTGCAATAGGATGAGGACCTAAAGCAACGTGGAATCGGATGTAGAATCCTCAATCTCTAGATTTGATTTGAAAGATTGCGTCGGATGAGGACCTAAAGCAATGCTGAATCGGATGTGGAATCCTCAACCTCTAGAATTTGATTTGAAAGATTGTGATTGGATGAGAACCTAAAGCAACACAGAATCAGATGTAGAATCCTCAACCTCTAAATTTGATTTGAAATATTGTGATAGAATGAGCTCCCAAAGCAATGCGGTGTCGGATGTAAAATCTTCAACATCTAGATTTGATTTAAAAGATTGTGATAGGAAAAGCTCCTAAAGCAATGTGGTATCGAATATGAAATCTTCAACCTCTTGAATTTTGTGTGAATCATTGCTAAGCAATGCAGACTGGAATGTGAAAACTTTATCCTCTAGAATTTGATTTGAAAGATTGTGATTGGATGAGCTCCTAAAGCAATGTGATTTTGGATGTAGGATCCTCAACCTCTAGAATTTGATTTGATAGATTGCGATAGGATGAGAACAAAAAGCAACGCAGAATCGGATGTAGAATCCTCAACGTAGAATTTGATTTGAAAGATTGCAATATGATGAACTCCTAAAGCAACGCAAAATAGGATGTAGAATCTTCAACCTCTAGATTATAGTGCTTTGATATCGTGATTAACTAATAGAATTCACAAAGATTGACCTTGCTGAGGAAAAATTGTGTAAATTTGTGAGATTTTGTGCAGAATGTGAAATTCCATGGGGATATGAAGAAAATAGGTGGAGACCAAGGTAGTTGTGCTACGTAGGCAAAGAATAGAAACCTCAAACTCATGAAATTTATTATTTTATTTTCTTTTTATTAGGATTTAGACTCAGTTTCAGACAAGCATGACGTCTGAGTTTCTAGGAATGAGTCTTTGTCTCTGAAATATTGCAAGGCACAGTATTTCTTGAAGTATCGTCCACTGACAAATGACAAGTGTAGAAAATATCCCATTCTTAAGGTACCATCAGAACAATATTCTTTCAAGCACACATAACAGATGCCTTATTTTTTTGGATACCATGGTTGAAGAGGTCGTAAGTTCGTAGCTTTGTTTGTAGCAGTCATCATTTGATTTATTGCAGATTCTATAAAGTTTTCTAAAGTTGTCTTTGAGAAATCTTTCTAACGTTCTTCAAGTTTAAGTTGGAGTTGTATTTGTTGGATACTGAAGGATATGACTTTAGGTTTGAATTTCCATTAACTGCTAATATCATCGTCATTTCTTTAATTCTTTCTTTCTGAGCCTAAGCAAATTTCAGAATTTTGGTCGTGTGATCAAAACATTTTTTGTTTTCCAAAGATATTTCTGAGTCAATTAATAACGGACCAAAAGACACAAGATCGTTGAACTTTTTCTTCAATATAATATCGAAAGAATTTTCTTAAGAAAGCATTTTACATTTCATTAATCAGGGGAAACTCGGAGACCAATTTTTTATTATATGTCCACCTCAAGCTTCTTCTCAGGGAAACTTTTATTTTGCTTTGATTTTTTTTTTGCTACAAACTTTGCACAAAATCCTTTTTTTTCTTTTTTTTTTCGTTTCCCCATGTTTAGTTGAGAATTATTATATCTGGTAGAGCATGATTTAAATATTTTGAATTTCTTTATTCAAACACCAATTTTTTATTATAAGCTCACCTCAAGCTTCTTTGCGGGGAATTTTCACACAACAATTTTTTTTGCTCCCTTTATTTTATGAGAATTACTATATCTGGTGGAACATATTTCTTTTAAAGATTTTGAATGTCCAAATTCCCCTCGCTAATAATCCTCAAATGTTTCTTAATTTGAATTCTGGGATATTATAACTCATTCGAAAGTCATGACCCAGTCACGTGGCATGAAATTAAAAGGTTCGTGAAATCTTGAGTCAACTATTTGTATTTCAACCACACTATCTTATTTTAAAATCAACTTAGGACATAGTCTAAATTCTTTAAAGTAGATGACTCAGTTAGTAGGCATTAATTTCATTCTCCCCTGAAGTCATAGTCTTATCAAAATATCCAAATTTTGTTTCGTGGTGATCACTTTTTTTTTAACTATTGCACAATCCTAAACAACAACAAACCTTTGCTTCTCATTAATTGTGGTGGGAGGGATGGGATAGACTAACATTGATCATGTTAATTTCCCATTTAAAAAAAATTGAAATACAATAGTAGCTAAGAGGCATTTCATTCGTTAGCAGTTACATAAGAATGGGTTGGAATAAATAGATCGACCGAAATCATATTGAAAGAACCTCTTTCCGGTTTCTTTCCAATATTCTTCCGGGATCATTACGTCCAAATTCTTGAACTTCTCCTCAAGCAAGTATTTGAAATTGCAACACTCTTATATGGTGTGCGCGATGAACCTGTGGTACGGGCAATATCTTGCATGTTCTTTTCTTATTGGCATCATCGGGCATCTTTGGCTTAGGTAAGCTGAACTCGGGATTCTTGATCAGATTGTAGAACATTATTTTTTGTTACTTCATCTTTAAAAGAATATATCACATTTGATAGAGTGTTCATGATTGGAACTTAATTTTCATATGTCTGGTAAGGTCTTTGTTGAGATGATTGTTGAATATTCTGACGAGGATGTTGGAAGGTTTGTTGACGTTGTTCTGCTTGTATTTGCAATTATCGTTTTCCCCTGCTAACCATAACAACTGTCCCAGATTTCTTTTTGAATATCTTGATTATTCTGGACTTCTCGGCCTTCTCATGAGAATCCATATGTTTGACTTCTTCTTACAGAATGTTAGCTTTGCTGAGTAACTTCTCGAAAGACTTGATAGTAAGTGCCTTAAGCATGAAAGCTATCGGTGCATGGTTGCTTTTGAGTAAAATCTCAATTGCATGTTGTTCCTGTGGTTGAGGCTCACACTTTATGCTAAGATTTCTCAACCTCAAAATATAATCTACTAAAGTCTCATTAGGCTTTTGCTCTTCTACCACGAGATCTCCAATAGAAACATGATGCTGCACTCCGACAAATCTTTTTACAAATAGTAGCTCTAACTCGTCAAATGACTTCACCGCTCTGTTGGGCAACTCAGCATACCAATAAAACGCTATTCCTGACATGCTACTAAAAAACTGTTAGAAGAGTAAATTTTTGTTATTTCTTGTGTTGCCACAACTGACTCGGAAATGTGTTATGTGTTGCTGGAATTTCCAGCCCCTTCAAATATCTTAAAGTTTGGTGACACAAAACCCTTAGGGTAGGGTATGACATCAAATTCCTCCGGGTAAGGTTTACCCTTTAAAGTCAATGCACCGCCCTTAGACTGGGTTAAGGCCTCTCGAACATGTTCAACCATTTGTTTAAATTCATTTTTTTGTGTGATGCTTTGGACATTAGATTTCTTTGGTTGTTCATCAGAGGTGAACTCTTTCCCTTCATCTGCAACATGAATGCTTTCTAGTTCGTTCATTTTTGGAAGCGTCATTTGTGGTGATTGTGACTGTCTTTACATTGTAATCATGGCAGTCGTCAATTCTTCGATTTTCTTTTTGAGACGATTGATCTGTTCATCCCGTTGTTAGGTGGTCCCTTGCCTCTCATCTGCGGCGTTCTCCTCACCGGAGGATGGAGCGTCACACGCAGATAACTCGGTCTGGGTCTCGATGACAATGATTTATGTTAATCCTTCATCCATGTAATATGGCACAATGTAATCTTCATCATTCATATATTTTCCTTGTTCTTCAAGTAATCGCGCAATATTGGCTCTAAGTCTCTCCATCTTAGCGTCGACTGACCTTCCTTTGACTACTTTTAGGTCAATTGGGGATTTCTGAAGAGTGTCATTTCTTTTATTGAGCACCGATGTGGTTGTGTAGAAGTTAATTGAATTAACTGAAATCATATTTATGGAACCTTTTTCAGGTTATTTGAAATACTCTTTTGGGATAGTTACATTTCCCCTTTTGAAACTCTCTTCAAGCCAATCCTTAAAGATAAAGCAATTTTCTATGGTGTGGCCGAGTAACTGGTGGTATGGGCAGTATTGAGGATGATCTTCCTTGCTGGCCTCCTATAGCTTTTTCAGCTTTGGTAGACTAATTCATTGTTCCTTTAGCAATTCATGGAACATCTTTGACACAACTTCCTCTTTGAACGAATACACCACTTTCTGTCATTCTGTTAAGGATATCCTCTTATTCTCTACTTGGTATGATCTTAGCTGAAGCGGTTTTTGGCTAGATTGGCCGTATTGTTGTGCATGTTGTTGGCGGGATTGTCGAGGCTCTTTGTAATTCAAAATTTCCTGGATGCGCCTCCTTTCCTATGCCTTTATCAGTTGTGCAGGCTTCAAATTGGACCCAATCTCGAATCCAGAATGTAGTGGGGCATAAGCGTCAACTGACTCTTCCACATGTAGAATTTCTTTTCCCTTAATTGGCAAAACAGTTTGCACGGTGACAGTGTATCCGGTAGTAGGAGAAAAAATAGTTCTTGGAGTAATATCAACGCTCCCAACAACAGACTTTTCAACACTAGTAGGGCTCTTTTCAATCAACACCTTTGAAGGGGAGAAGTCTTTGGTAAAATTCAAGTTGAATCTACAATAGGCTCCTCGGACTTATCTATTTCAAACTTCATCACTATGACGACCACCATCCCAAACTTAACTCCAATATCATCAAACCCTTGTCCAAACTTAATAACTACCAGGCTAGGCACTTCATCCCTATTGACAACAAACTCCATTCCAGAGGCAAAAGAAAAGATCAACCTTGGTAAAGACATTGTTCCTATCATTTGAAGAATTTTCGAAAGTCAGCGATGTCCCATGCCTTGCAGTTTCGAGAGAAGTACTCAAATTGATGCACTTATCTTATGAACTGGGCAATCTTTGTTATTTTATTTTTCAAATTTATTATTAACTTGTGATTAAAGCATCGAAGAGTTGTAATTAGCAAATTAAATAAGTGTGAACAGGTGCAACAACTAGGCTTGATTCAATGAAAAGCAAACCAAACCCAAAGGAGATGAAGAAATGCAAAGTTTAGGACCCAATACAGGACCAACTTTACAACGCACAATGCCCAGGCAGAACTAGTCCACCGAAACACCTATTTGGGGTCCGACCCCACATGAAAACTTAAATATTCCTAAATGGCCTCCTGAACCCCTAAGTTCAAAGATGGTTGAACAAATAGTCCTGAAGCCCAAGGAGTTGGTTGAACCTTCCCAAGGCAGAAATGGGTAAAGTAGGCCAACAAAAGATAGGGAACTTGGTCAGAGATGGTCAATAAACACATTACCGATGTGTGAAGATAATATTTCTTCATTTGAATGGAGAGAAAAGCTTGTCCCCAGCAGAGTCACAGGAGTTGTCGATGCTATTTTTGGTTGAGGGGAGTGATGCCCGTAAGAAGCTGTCAGTCACCGGAAAAGAAATCCCATCACCAACTTCAAAAGGACGTTTAATTTACATATATATTTAGTTTTAGAAAAATATGAAATCAAACTGACCCCATATTTTTCATAGTTTAAATGAAAGAGCACTGTATCTCAAATCTTGTATCTATCCCGAAGGATAAACACAAAACTAGAGGATGAGGCTCGATCAAATAAACTAAGGAATATATGACATACATTTGGTCTGCGAAACCTTTATATTTGCCAATAAGTTCCCTTATTTAATATAAAAGGTTTAAATAGGGTTTATATTAAGCCAAGTTCAGACATGCTTCCTATAAGGGCAAGCCCTTATAGTTAATTACATCTTAAATGACCAAAGTCACCTAAGAAGACTCTCGATAAAAATCAGAAAATATTTTCTTCAAGAAGTTTCAAAGGGTAGGACTTTTCAATGAGATCGGACGTAGAGGTGTGAAAGGGGATTTGTTCAAATTTGGAACATTTTGTCGTAGAGTCCAAACGAGGAAGAACTAGGCGATGTCATGGATCTAGAGGAGAACATCGGTGACTTCCCAAGCTATCCTAATGTTTAACTTCATTTCTGAGGAGAAATATTTAGGTGTTTCATCCTACCAATTTCATTATTAAGGGCTTACATTTGGGTGAAACTATCACACAAATAGGTTGAAACATGTGAGGATTTATGTCATGACAAACGACAACCTCGAAATCTTAAGATGAGATAGGGCTTATATTATATAGTAGGTTTGTACAAAAACCTAAAGATAAGGTGAGGATTTATGTTGCTTAAGCAAGCAACCTTGAAGTCTTATGGCTTTATTGTTTAAGTCTAAGGAAGGAAGATTGGTTTAGCTGGGGAAGACAGGTTTTGCTGTTGAACATGGCCATGCTGCCCATCATGCTAGCTCCAAGTTCCTTGCCTCGACAAGTTTAAGTTCTCTAGTGTGTCAAGTTATGATGTTAAATCAGATGGCCCTATGGTTGAAGATCTTTAAATTTTTATGGGGTCATGTTAAAGTTGATTAGAGCGACACCGTTTAGGATCCTACGGTTCCATCGTTCCGGCACCACTACTTTCTATTAGATTAACTAAGACTAAATGAACTTACTAAATTCAACGCAATGAGCTCCATAATTTCATTTAGACCGTGGGAAGCTTCGTTAGCAACCGTAGGTTACCTCCTCGGAGGGATTCCCGATCATCAAATAGAGACATCTTAATTTAGTTAATATTGTAGTTTTGAGTGATGTTTGTGATTAAATTTTGAGTTGTTTTATATTTTGAATGTTGTGGCGGTGAATTTTGTCTTGGTTGATTTTAGTTCTAGTTTTGGTTTTAGATTTGTGGCTATCCTGATAGTTTTAGTTTTAATGTAGGGTGGCGTCATTATTTAGTATGCAAAATTGTAGGTATAAAAGTTCAGTATGAAAGTATAAGAAAGACAACTTTGAAAACTATAAATGCGTACCTGGCGAGTTTTATCGTTCCACCACTAGAAACTTAAATTGCATGTTAAGGCAGTTTATATGAAACAGGGAAGTAAAATCATGACAACCTATCTAACCCTAGGTCATATCTTGGTGAGTCCTATGGAGTTTAGTTAAGAATGATGTTGCCAAGCAAAACATATTAAGTTGAGTAGATCTCCGAGGTATTCAATAGATCTAGAAAAAGAAGCAGGTCTGTGCTACTCTCTCGCTGCCTAGTGTAAAATCCCGAGTTCTTTTAAACTTATTATATTTCTTAATAAGCCATCTTGTAAATACCTTTAATTATCAGTGAACAGTGATATCTCAATTATCCATAAGAATAGGTTAATTATCACTTGTGATTCAATTTAAGAATTATGTGGGTGAAGACCCTTATAGAAACAAGTAAGTGTTGTTGGAACACTTAGTCAAATTTTAAACCTAATTGGGCTTGTAGTGTTTGAAAGATGTTTTGATTTTCAATGATATTTACTTTTCTAATCCTCATTTAAATGAAACTTGATTTAGCCTAAGTCACTACTAAGCCCTTAGGAGCTAGGTGAGTGTCTTAATTAGCTTTGCAAAGGTCAAGCTTTAGGTGATCATGATTCATGATTTGAATTTTCTTTGAACATCAAAATATGGGTATTAAATTGATTAATTATTGACTTCAAAANAATTGGGCTTGTAGTGTTTGAAAGATGTTTTAATTTTCAATGATATTTACTTTTCTAATCCTCATTTAAATGAAACTTGATTTAGCCTAAGTCACAACTAAGCCCTTAAGAGCTAGGTGAGTGTCTTAATTAGCTTTACAAAGATCAAGCTTTAGGTGATCATGATTCATGATTTGAATTTTATTTGAACATCAAAATATGGGTATTAAATTGAATAATTATTGACTTCAAAAGTCATACCCCTCAGTCTTAGATTCTTTTTATTTTAATAAACTTCCAAATTTTAATAATTTAAAAATTTTTTAACTTATCTTTTTCAACTAAGAAAGTGAGATTGGTTTCTACCAATTAACCCATTATGTTTCAAACATCAAATAAATTGATTAAGATCAAAGGTTACCCATTTCCCTCCTTAAATTAAGTCTAAATGTTAATTAAGGCTAATTTTCCAAAATTACGCATTTGCCTCTAAGGCTCTATCACTTCATAATTTGTCAAATTCAATTCAAATGACTTTGAAATTTTTATCCTACGTCATTCATGGGTCAATTAAGACATGAGAGAAGAAAATGTGATTTTTTCAAATTTAATTTAATTTATATAATTATTTTAATGCAAAAATAGGATTTTTCAAATAAAACTCCTAACTTGACCAAGGTAAATCCTAATCTCTTGAAATTTCTCTTGGAGGTAACTTCACACCAGAGAAGCCATTGGACCAAATTTCATGATTTTTTTAATTCTATTTAAATATTACAATTATTTTAAATTCTGGGGTATTTATTAAATATAAAATATTTTAAATTGGGAAAAATAAGTTTTGCATTTTAAAAAAATCTCTCTGAGGTCATAGAACCGAGGGAAGCTAATTTTATCTTTTTCTAATTTTACTTTGATTTATTGGAATTATTTTAGTGGAAATCCATTTTTAAGCCTTTAAAAATTATTTTAAGCTTCAAAATGCCATATCTTTATTTAGAAAATCAAGAAAAATATCCCAATTATTTATAAGTGCTTAGAAAACAATTTAGAATATTTTCATGAGTTTTATTATTTTTATGAATTTTAATTATTTCAAATATTTAAAAATAGGCTAAAAAAGAATTTTTATTTTAAATACCTTTTTTTTATAAAATATCCCTGATTACAGAGAACTTAAAAAATAAGTTTTTATAAATTATTTAGTTATATTTTTATTTTTAAAAAATCTTTTAAGTGCCAAAAAAAATATTTAACTTGGAAAATCAACTAAGACCATCAAATGTACTCAAAATACATTGAAATTTTTATGAGTTTTCTCGATCTTATAAAATAGTGAAGATAAAAAACAAGTCATTTTGTTGTTTATTTCTTTAAAAAATTAATTATATTATTGATTTAGTTTTTGAGAAAATTAGGTGCATTTTAAATGACTTGACTCATGAAAAATTTTCATAAATGTTCTCTGGACATAATAAACCTTCAAAGATTTTCTTGGATTTTTATAAGCGACATGATAATTATTATGATTAAATTAGGTAAATAATGTGCATAAACTTAAAAAATATGGATCTCTGTCTAGAAGTCTCCTATAACTTTGGAAAAATCATGGAATGTTTCTCTTGATAGAGACTACAACATGTCAAAAATTCAAGCTATGGTGATAAGCTTACATGCGTGGAGAGTTAAAATACTCCTAACACTTATTAATTTTTAAAAATAAAATATAAATCAAATTGACATAAATTTTTATCCACGTTGTTCTCCTTTGTTCACTGAGCGAGGGGGTTTTTTTCTTTTATTTTTGTAATTTTTCTACACAAAGTTATGTATTTTTGAAGTTTTGGGGATTAAATAAATAAGAAAAAACCCTTCTTTTTCTACTTATCCATGTCAACCTCGTACGGGTCGAATAGGCCACGTGTCGCTGCCTGATTGGTGCCGCCAGCAAGCTCGTCCCACCCCTATCAGAGTGTGCTTCGTTCGAAGCGATCAGGGCCACCCGATCAATACAAGCTCGATCCGATGGTCATGGGTCATCGTCCAAAATGAACTGGACCCGAAAACCATCCATTTTAAATGCTAATATCTCACTCAATTCTCAAAAAAATTGAGTGAATTTTTTTTTAAATGCTTGTATTGACTAGCAGAACACATCCATACGGTTAATGAGCCCTTAAATTGACTTTATATGCATAAATAAATAGAGAAGCTCGGTTTACGGTTAACTTTGAATACCTTCGTCCAAGAGGGGTAGCCTAAATTGGATGCTTGTAGAAGCTTTGTGTGGGTCCCAGAAGCCTAATGATGGATCCTCTGGTCGTGGTGAAATGCATAGACCCAAATTCGACCAAGGCAGATTTGGTGGTTTGCTCGAAGTCCACCTTAGGGTGGCCGGATGATGGGGCTTTTGTGGGTGATCTTCTTCTCTTGATGTTGGGATGGTGTGGGTGCAATTATTTAAAATTTGGGGAAGGTTTGGATGATGTCCGGTTTCGGCCTTGAAATTGAGCTCCAAAATTGAACTCAAGCAATGGCTTTGAGTGGCTAAGGAGGTTTGGTTAAGCTCAAGACATCTCCAGGAAGCTCTTGAAGAATTTTTACAGAGTCTCCTTAAGGAATTTAAAGCTCTATTTTTTTGGCCATGGAGGGGGAGTTTAAGTAAAATGGCCTAGGCTGGCTCTCAGGGCCAATTAAGGGGTGCATTTGGTTGCTTATGTGGAGGGCAGAGAAGCTCCAATGAGCAGCTAGGTTGATTTGGCCTTTGGGTTTGAATTGGGTAAAAATCCCTTGTCTTGGCCATGGTTTTGGCCATTTTCCAGCCAACAAGGTGGCTGGCTAGCCAGGCATTGGTCACCTCTGGGCTCTGGGAAGTCTGGGGTGGCTAATGTTGATTATCTCCCAATGGTAAGTGATGATGTTGGAGATATTTCAAGTTAGGTCCAAAAATGGATAAAATCACTTAATTTGGGGATCCATTGGTCCATAGCTTGTCATGGTGATTTTAGTAGGGTTTATCATGGTCATTAAGAAGGTTTTGGTGGCTGTGAAATCATTACTATGGTGGCTTAGACATGGTTAAGTCATTTTTTTGTGAAAGGGTTTTTGCTTTAAATCAAAATTAGGTCCAAATAATGGACTAATTGAGCTTGGATTTGGTCTAGATTGGTCATATCAAGGGTGAATTTGAGTTTAGAATTAAAATTGTGGTAAATTGAGACCAATTGGCTAGATATTTGAGGTAATTTGGGGAAAATATGGGCCTTTAAAGGGCAATTTGGCGGTTTTGATCAAAGATGGTCAAATTGGCCAATTTAGGTCATGTGATAGTTGATAAAAATAGAATTGGGAATATTTGGGAGTTTTTTTTTGGAATTTTTGGGATTTTTTGGAATTTTTTTAATTTTGGGCTAAAGAAGGGTATTTTAGTAATTTCGCCAATTTGGGGATTTTGGGTAGCTTGGGTGTTTTCAAGGTTTTTGAAATGATTTTTGAACCAAGTTGGGTTTTTTGAGTAAATTTGGGAATTTTGGCCAAATTTGGGGTCCCAAGGTAATTTAGGGGAGTTTAGGTGCAAAAGGTTAAGTTGGGTATCGTAGTAGAGTTGGAGTACCAACCATCATTAATAAGCCATGGACCAATAGAAACCCCAGTTTGGGTCCTCTATGTAGTGGTCTTAGCCAAACCCTAGCCTAAGACTAATCGGTTTAAAGGACGACCTACAGGAGTCTCCCTAAAGTATCATGGGACCAAAGCCTAGAAGTTCTGGGTTTAGGGTAGTGAGTGATTGTGAGTGCAAGTGATTGCAAGTGAGTGCCTTAACCCTAGACCAACACCTAGGGTCAACCCTAAGGTCCAGCAGTCCTAATGGTGACTCATCTTGAGTTTCCCTAATACTGACCCCACCTACTAAGTGCTAGAGGTTAGGACCAATATGTGGAACTCCAAGTTGAATAAAGAAGAGTGTAGAATTTCTAATGGTGAGGGTTTCATGTCTAGTTTTCTATGAATAGTCAAAAGAAAAGTCCTATGGCTAGACCTTAGGCTACTACAGAGGAAAAACTAAACCTCAACCCAAAGTGAGGTCAATAGGCGTTAGCCTATGTTTGATTTGTGATATATTTATTGAAACAAATTAATGTAAATTTCTCTCAGAAATGTGTCTTTTTGTTAGTTGTCATTTTGTGCGATGGATGGAGGCCACGAACCACGTGTTGGTTCAGAATTTCAATGAACAAAGAATGAAACAACAAACCTTTAACAATAAAATGAAATTCAAACAAAAATAATCACAAATGAATAAACAACAAAATAAATTTCTTTTGAAAATCAACTAATTAAATTTAAAATTTTAAAGACATATTTTGAAAAAAATAAATGTGATAAATATAACAAGAAAAGAAAATGCATCTGTTGAGTGGATTCTTTCATTTTCGTAGTTTCTTACTCTTTGTGCGTGCAGCACAGCCATCTTTATCTTCATTGACTTTCTTCACATCCCCACTGAATTTCACATTCTCAAAAAAACCCTTCAAAGCTCTACAAATTTTCATCAACAAAATCAACCTTCTCACATGATACATTTCTGCAAATTCAACATCACAAACTCTGTACACTGTTTTCATATGACTCTTAGGGTCAGTACCCAAAATTTGACTCCCCATATCCGAAGATCGGTGTGAGGCCCCCTTCAATGGATGTTAAGGCTTATGATTCTTTCAAATTTCAAATTCTCCAAAGATCGGTGTGAGGCCCCCTTTCAATGAATGTTAAGGCTTCTGATTTCTTCAAATTTCAAATTTTCCGAAGATCGGTGTGAGGCCCCCTTCAATGGATGTTAAGGCTTCCAATTTATTCACATATTTTATTCATGTATACCCAACAAATTCACATGTGTGAATCAGCATATTTTTTGCATAAGCACACATATCTTCTTGTTACCTCTTAAGTTGGATGTGAGTCCTGGTGCTTTCCTTCTCAAACTAACACACATATTTTCTTGTCACTTCTTGGGTTGGATGTGTGTCTTGGTGCTTTCCTTCCTAACGTGATGCATATATTTTCTTGTTACCTCTGGAGTTGGATGTGAGTCCTGGTGCTTTCCTTCTTAATGTAACACACCTATTTTCTTATCACCTCTTGGGTTGGATGTGAGTCCTGGTGGTTTCCTTCCTAACATGACGTATATATTTTCTTGTTGCCTCTTGAGTTGGATGTGAGTCCTGGTACTTTCCTTCTCAATGTAACACACATATTTCCTTGTCACTGCTTGGGTTGGATGGGAGTCATGGTGCTTTCCTTCCTAACGTGACGCATATATTTTCTTGTTACCTCTTGAGTTGGATGTGAGTCCTAGTGCTTTCGTTCTCAATGTAACACATATATTTTCTTTGTCATTGCTTAAGTTGGATGTGAGTCTTAGTGCTTTCCTTCCTAACGTAACACACATATTTTCTCGTTACCTCTAGAGTTGGATGTGAGTCCTAGTGCTTTCCTTCTCAATTTTACACATATACTTTCCTTGTCACTACTTGGGTTGGATGTGAGTCCTAGTGCTTTCCTTCCTCACATGACACACATATTTTCTCGTTACCTCTTGGTTTGGATGTGAGTCATAGTGCTTTTCTTCTCAATGTAGCACACATATTTTCCTTTTCACTGTTTAGGTTGGATGTGAGTCCTAGTGTTTTCCTTCCTAATGTGATGCACATATTTTCTTGTTACCTCTTGGGTTGGATGTTAGTCCTAGTGCTTTCCTTCTGAATGTAGCACATATATTTCCTTGTCACCGCTTGGGTTGGATGGGAGTCCTAGTGCTTTCCTTACTAACATGACGCACACATTTTCTTGTTATCTATTGAGTTGGATGTGACTCCCAGCGCATCACTCCTCAATGTAGCAGGTATTTTCTTGGGAGTCAGATGTGAGCCTCTGTGTTTTCAATCTCGATTCAGTCCTCCTACACAATCCTTTTCTCATCTTTTGAAATCAGTTTCAAGGCCACCTTAAATGGATTATGGTATCTGATTCATATTTTAGGATTGAAACCTAAATTTCAATTCCCACCTAGGGGTCAGCACTTATATATTGACTCCCATCCTTTATAAATACTTGAAATTTCATAACTTAAAATTCACTCTCCGATCCTCAACGAGAGTCCCTACTCTTTGATTTTGATCAGACAATCATATGATAATTTCCTAGCAGAAGCAAATCACACGCAACTCTACACATATCTCCGGGTCTATTGGCTTAGGAGTTTGTATTGGTTTTTGTTGATCTCATCGGTCAACGATAAAACGCGCGGTGTGTTTGCCCAGCACACCACACCTATTTGTGGTCCATTTGTTGACCTCATGTTTGGTTGAGGTTTAGTTTTTTCTTCTTTAGTAGCTTAAGGTCTAGTCATAGGACTTTCCTATTGACTATTGAAATTTTACACTCTTCTTTACTTAGCTTCAAGTCCCACATATTGGTTCTAACCTCTAGCACTTAGTAGGTGGGATCATTATGGGGGAACTCAACATGAGTCACCCTTAGGATTGCTGGATCTTTGGGTTGACCCTGGGTGTTGGTCTAGGGCTAAAGCACTCACTTGCAATCATTTACACTCACAATCACTCACTACCCTAAACCAAGAATTTCCTGGCTTTGGTCCCTTGATCTTTTGGGAGACTCATGTAGAAGGTCCCCTAAACCCACTAGCCCTAGGCTAGGGTTTAGCTAAGACCATAACATAGAGGACCCAAAATGGGGTTTCCATTGGTCCATGGCTTATTAATAGTGGTTCGCACTCCAACTCTACCAAGGTACCCAATCTAGCATTTTGCCCCTAAATTCCCCCAAATTACCTGAATACCCTTGGGACCCAAAATTTGTCAAAAATTCCCAAATTTACCTAAAATACCCAACTTGGTTCAAAAATCATTTCAAACACCTTGAAAATTCATAAACTACCCAAAATCACCAAAATTGGCCAAATTACCAAAATACCCTTCCTTACCCAAAAATGCCAAAAATTCCAAAAAATCAAAAATATTGCCAAAACCTCTCAAATGTTCCCAATTTTAATTTTCTTAACTATCACATGACCCAATTTGGCCAACTTGATCATCTTTGACCAAAACCCCCAATTTGCCCTTCAAAGGCCCATATTTTCCCCAAATTACCTCCAATGTCTATCCAATTGGTCTCAATTTACCCCAATTTCAATTCTAAACTCAAATTCAGCCTTGATGTGACCAATCTAGACAAAATTCAAGTTCAATTGGTCCATCATTCTTTGTTTGTTAAAGTTTGGGACCAACATATGATCCCGCAGCTTTGTATCAATCACACAAATGAGAGATAATTCAACAACGTATGCTGACATCCAAAAACAACTTTATTAAATTTGCTTCAAACATGCAGTACAACTGATCATATGTTGAAAATGTCCAAAATAACTTGTTGAATACATTGGTGAAACTTGTAGTATCATATATCTTGTCTTCACTGCTCTAATGTTGTCCAAAAGTAGCCACTATCTGTCCATCCCTTGAGGTAGGTTCATGATCAAGCTAACATTCTAAGCTACGCTTTCGGACATGAGTCCCTTTTGCATATACTTAGAGGTACAGCTATCTCATAGCTCCTACGGGCACAACTCATCTAACTCTGGGTCTGGCGGAAATCCATATTGTAGTTTGTTGTCCTCCATTCTTTGTAATGTGAATGAGATTCTGCGGTTGACAAGCCTAAAAATTGCCTACTTTTTCATATCTATTTTATGTTCAATTTTAATGAAATTTAATGATATTACACTTTAAAAGAAGGTATTATTTATATTTCTGGTTTCAAGTACAAGAAATGGACTTTTGGAGAAAATGAAGCAAAAACGGAGTAATTTGGAGTAAAAACAAGGAAGAAAGAAAAATCTGGCTTGGCACATTTCAAAATATCTTTCTATGCTTAATCTAATTTACTTTTCTCACATATTTTTGAATGAAATTACACTTTAAAGAAAGGTTGTTTTCATGCTTATTTTGTTAGGTATATCTGTTAGGAGTGAAAAGAATTGCAATGGGGTGAAACAGAGCTGAAACAAAGCAAAAAAGAGCAAAATGTTGGAGCTACGATAGAGTAGCATCAGATATACTNTTGAATGAAATTACACTTTAAAGAAAGGTTGTTTTCATGCTTATTTTGTTAGGTATATCTGCTAGGAGTGAAAAGAATTGCAATGGGGTGAAACAGAGCTGAAACAAAGCAAAAAAGAGCAAAATGTTGGAGCTACGATAGAGTAGCATCAGATATGCTAGATTGGTGCCAGATACGCCATTTGACAAAGAGCTAGCTCCAGATGCACCAAATTTGGCACTAGATGCGCCAAAGACAAATTTTTGCAAACTAAGGCAGTTTTGGACAAATTTTGCACGAATTTCTAAAAGGACACTTATTGTGAACACCTCTTGGAGTGACTCAATGCATCTGGATACTTTGGAAAGTTTTTTTATTTAGGGATAAGTTTCTTGGATCAATAGACATGTCTTTTGAATTTAAAAGAGTTGACCTTTGGATAAAATTTTGGTGGGAATTTTGAATTCATTTTAGAGGGAGGAGAGGGAAGTCCAGGGTAGTGTGTGTGTGTGTGTAAATGGCGTGAGAGTGAGATGAAGGAAAGGAGGAGAGATAGAGAGAGAAAGTCTAGGGCATGGAGATTTTCTTCAACGATTTTAAAAGGAGAGGGAATGTTAGATATTTCTTTTTCATTAAACTTCCAAGAGAGAATTAAGAGAGCTTGTAAGGAGAGAAAGGCTTTAAGAGAATTTCTAAATATTTTCTTAGGAAAGATTGTGAGATAAGTTCTGTTCTTTTATTTCTTTATTTTGTAAACTTATTTTTATATATGAAATCTGCTTTTTTTTATATCCTTCTCATAAATTCTGAGTAGTCTTCTTAATTATTCTCCTTACTTTGAGATATGGTTTTTTGAAGAATTAATTTTTTTATATACGATTTTCAATGTTAAAAATTTGTGATGATTTAAACATTGATCTTTATTTATTATTTGATTTAGCCAATTGAAATGTTAGTATGCGTTGAGAAACATATGTTCCAAAACGGCTATGATTTCTAGAACATGGTGAGAATCACATTTGATTCCATGGGAGAGGATGTTATCCATTGGGTTGAGTGCAAATAAATAAGGAAATATACTTTGTTTGATGCAGAATTAGAAAATTTAAGGTGATAGATTAAAATTGCCAATTTGGTCTAGTTGATTGAAAACTAATGCGATATTGTTAGCCCTCAGGTGAGGGAGTAGTGGGAGCCCTGGAGTGGCAGCCAGTATCCTTCTAGCCTAAACACAGAATTAGAGACCAAACATTGGATTAGCCAATGCTCTTTATGCACTTGGAAGAGGGTAAAGAATAGGATTGCACATATTAGGAACAAACAATTTTTATATATATTTTCAAATGATTTTAATATCTTCACAATCCATATACTCATTGTAAAGGGAGGGATTATTTCTTAAATTTAAACTCTTCTTCACAAAACTTTTTTAAGTATTAGTAAATTTAACTTTAAAGTTTAAAAATTAGTTTAGTAAACTTAGTTCATTTTGTTACATTTCTGTTAACATTCATTCACATGTCTTTGTTACTTTAATTTTTATAGCTTTAATATTGTGATTTAAGTTATTATCAAAAGAATTTACATCTCCCAAACTAAGATTTGATAGCAGTAGACTACAATTAGCCTAAGGGATTTCTTACTACGCTTGTTTGTGGGATTGATACTGGGTTTTTATGGAAAGCCTTATATTACTTCAAGCGATACATGCACTTCCATAGAACCACTAATGTGTGAACTAATTTATATATTTTATAAACATTTTGATTTTGCACATTAACTACTTAACATAAATTGGGTCAAGTTTTTTGTCATATTTTTTAAATCTAAATTACTGAGTAAGTTTGGGATAGGTCATGTTTTTGCCACTGTTACCGGGGGTTTAAATTGATATAAAACACGTAGAAAAACAAACCCACACACTAGGAGCGTATCAATCTTTTGGTGTTGTTACTGAGGAAGCTTTGGTAAGAACTTTAGGAGAATTTTAGTTCAACCTGTAAGACTTAGATTTGGAATTTATAGTATTATTATATAGTGTATTTAATTATTGTGTGTTTATTTCAGTTAAGTATTTAGATTCGTATGCGTTGTTGAAGAGCTGCGGACTTTAAGTTTTACAAGTCAGATTTGGAGAAAACTTTTGGGAGAGATTTGAAAAGACTCCATGAATTTAACATAGAAATGGTAGATTAATGATATAATGAATTTTCAGATTCAAATTATAATGCTAGTAGCTTTGAAAGAGTAAATCCAAAGAGAGTGGAAAATTTTCAAGAAGATATGCTTACAATTTTAATTTCTCAAGTTGCAGATATTGAGAGGAAGTTGGATCAATACATAGAAAGATGTCCTTAAGGAACCCCGAATATTAAGGAAACTTTATTTGTTAAATTGATTGAGCCTAATTATTTTGTAATTAGCCATGAGATATACAATCTTTATTCTAATTTTTACAACCCATATTGAGAAAATGATTTTAATTTTAACAGGAACAATAATTATAGAGGAGATGAACAATTTTGGAAAGATAATCAAATTAATCGGACATGTTGTTGGAATATTCATAGCTATTATAAGGAATATAGAAAACCAATTAAGGGAGATTATTAAAGAAATTAACAGTTTACCCCTAGAGATTTTACCCTAAGATAAACCTTAAGGAGATGAATGATGAGCAATTTAAAATTATCAAACAAATATATAGAAGAGAATTTGAGGATATGTTTCAAAGGAACTTTAATTTGAGAGATGAGGATAAGGAGATTGAAAGACCAATGGAAAAAATTTCTAAGGAACTAGAAAAGCCTACTTTCTCAACTAAGATAAATTTAGAAAGACCACCACTATCATTTACTCAGTACCAAAGGGAAGAATTGAAAGTCAACCCTGAATAAAAGAGTAACCTAGAAAAATTTGATCCAGGATTTGAATTACCTTGAGAGAATTTGATCCAAATTTTGGAAGATCATGAAGTATCATATAAAGATCCATTTCTTATAAAATTTAAAGATGATATTAATATTAAAATTGATAAAATTACTTGAATAATATTTGATCTAGAAATAAATATGAGGAACAAGGATATGAATCAATCTAAAAAGGGAGAGCTGAAAAAAAAAATTTATTTCAAGGAGATTTTATGAATCTCTGGATCTAGAAAAGATTGGGTGATTGACAAAGGATTACTTAAATGGAATTTTGATCCGGGTGAAATCATTTGTTAGGCTGACGACGTTAAATAAAGTGCTTTATGGGAGGCAACCCATAGTTATCAGTGTGGTTTGATTTAATGTGCTTAAGAGTTATGATTGTTAGTGTTGTATTTTGTTTGCTTTAGTGAGGATTGATCAATTTCAGTGATAATTGGTGAATGTTTGGTTTGATTGTGGTTTGATTAGATTTTTGTGTGTTATGAGGGAGGTGATTCCTTAACTTCTTCTTAAGGCTAGACTTATACATTCTCTTTTAGTTGTTGGATTGATGAGTCCACCATGACTCGGGTCTCACCCAAACTTAAGTTTAACAAGAGCATTGTTAATTTTAACAGTGACAATTTCATCTCAATTTTTTTTACTTCTTATCATGACTTTGTTTTCACTTGATAGGAGTAGCTAACCTATTATATGAGTAGCATGTGGATGAATTTACACTATCCTTATAACTGCAAGGGCCTTAGTTTTTGGGATAAGGTGATGCCTGAGGTTGGTGCTCGAGAGCCAATATATCAGGGATAATATTATCTTTGGGCTTTGAATAAACTAAATCATTTATAAGTACTAAATATATTTGTGTATTGATTCTATTAGAAATTGGAAATAAGTTAGTTTTAATGAGTTAAAGGAAGAATTGACCTATTTTATGATGTGTGTTTGTGTTTGTGTTACATTAATGCAAAGATTTGGGGAACACATAAATATATATATTCCTTTGTCAATGGCTATTCTACTTGTTAGACCTTTTTTTCCATTTTATCAAACATGTTTTAGTTTAGACTTACTTTCTATTGCATATTGTTCTTTCTTGATGAATACTTGTAGATGTATGTGATAGATAAAATTTGTGAAATATTTTTCTTCCTAATTATATTTTTTTATTGAATGTTATACATGTTTAAAAACAAGTTTGGGGGTAGGAAGAAAAAAAAATTTGAAAGTCAGTATACTTCCTTTTAGTTTAATATTATTGCAAGCATGTTTTAGGATAGATTTACTTTTCCTGATGTCATTCTATCCTGATTATGCACTTATATGAATTAGATAGGATATTGTAGTTGTTAGTAGATTCAACTTTTACTTTTTCCTTCTGCTACATTCTATGGAATTAAGTGTAAAATATTTAGAAATTCAAGTTTGGGAGAAAGAAAATTTTCTTTTAGAAAGAAGTAAACTAAATTTTTTTGTCCTCAATTAACTATATTTTTAAAATTAATTTAACATGACCTTGGATATTATAGTTAACTTTAATAACTATATTTATATTTCTAAATATTATGGTAAATTTAATCAAAAGTTTTTAATAACGAATGTCAACTCTAAAGTTAAAGATAATTTGTACGAAAGGATAAGACTATGGTTTTCTATTTAAAGTAAAGGAAATTGTATATTTGAAGTATTAATAATCTTAGAGTTTCATGTAAGAAGATAGGAATGAGACTTTATGAAAATTCATCAAAACTAATACGAATTTATAAAGTGAAGAAAGGTAAAAGTTTTAACTTTAAGAAGAGGATAGTGAAGTTCAAAATTATTAAACGCTATCTAAATTATAGTAATCCTCACTTGACAAAGAAAATAAAAGAAAGGATTGAAAAGACTCTGAATATAATAAAAAAAAGAAAAGGAAAAGAAAAGAAAAAAATGAATGTGAGGAGAAGCTTGAAGAGTGTCAAATCAAAAATTTGCTTCACTTGAATCAACTTGAGGAAAAGGTATCATTACATTTTATAAGCTTGTATATAAGTAATAAAAACCTTACTAGTAAAGTTTTCATGAATTTTTTTTTCAGATGGATATTATAAGTATCCTTAATATAACAAATTACAGTTTTTCTTGAAATGTATGGAGATTTAGAAATCGTAGGTTTGATTACTAAGTATTCTTATACTTACGGTTTTAATCTAACTTATTAAAAGTTTTTCTTAAATTGTACTATTTTATTTTTTAAACTAAAGTGTAAAATTTTATAAGTTAATCTCTATCCTAAATCATATTTTTACGCAGTAAAAGAGTCACTTGAGGACAAGTAACGTTTAAGTTTAGGGAATTTTGACAAGCCTAAAAATTACCTACTTTTTCATATATATTTTAGGCTTAATTTTAATGATATTACACTATAAAAGAAGGTATTTCGCATATTTTTGGTTTTAGGTAGAAGAAATGGACTGTTGGAGAAAATGAAGCAAAAATGGTAAAATTTAGAGTAAAAACGAGCAAGAAAGAAAGTTCTAACTTGACACATTTCGATATGTCTTTCTATGCTTAATATATTTTACATTTCTCATATGTTTTTGAATAAAATTAAACTTTAAAGAAAGGTTATTTTAATGCTTGTTTTGTAGGTATATGTATTTGGAGCGAAATGCAACTAAAATGGGATGAATGAAGCTGAAATGATACCAAAAAAAAGAAAATGGTGGAGCTGTTGCAGAGCCTGATGCTCTAGATTAGCACTAGATGTTCCATTTGACAGATAGCTAGTGCCAGTTGTTCCAGAATTGGCGATAGATGTGTTAAAGACAACTTTTTGTGGATTAAGACTTTTTTAGATAAATTTTGCGTGAATTTTGAAAGGGACACTTGTTATAAACACCCCTTGGAGCGATTTAATGCATCTAGACACTTTGGAAGGTTCTTTTATGAAAGGATATGTCTCTTGGATCAATAGAGATATCTTTTGAATTCAAAAGAGTTGACTTTTAAATAGAATTTTGGAGGGAATTTTGAATTCTTTTTGGAGGAAAGCAGTCTCTAATAAATGAGAGAGAAGTCTGGGGCAGAGTGTGTGTGTGTGAGAGAGTGAGAGAGAGAATGTTGTGAGAGTTAGAAGAAGGAAAGGGAGATAGAGAGAGAGATAAAGTCAAGGGCTTGGAAATTTTTTGTAAGGATTTTAAGAGGAGAGGGAAGGAGAGAGTTTTCTTCTTCATTACACTTCTAAGAGAGAATTGAGAGTGCTTATAAAGAAAGAAAGGCTTGAAGCAAACTTCTAGGGATTTTCTTGGGAAGGATTGTGAGATAAGTTGTGTTTTTTTATTTCTTTATTTTGTAAACTTGTTTTTATATATGAAATTTGTGTTTTTTTGTATCATTCTCACGAATTCTGAGTAGTCTTCTTTATTCTTCTCCTTACTTTGAGATATGGTTTTGCGTAGAATTAATTTTTTTTTATATGGTTCTAAATGTAAAAAATTTGTGATGTTTTGAACTTTTATCTTCATTTACATTTTGATTTGGCCAACTGAAATGTTAATATGTGTTGAGAAACATATGTTCCAAAATGGCTATGATTTCTAGAACATAGTGAGAATCCCATTTAATCCCATCGGAGAGGATATCATCCATGGAGTTGAGTGCAAATAAATAAGGAAATATACTTTGTTCGATGCAAAACTATAAATTTTAAGGTGACAGATTAAAATCCCTAATTTAGTCGAGTTGATTAGAAACTAATGCGAGATTGTTTGCCCTTAGGTGAGGAAGTAGTGGGAGCTCTGAAGTGGCTACCAGTATCCTCCCAGCCTAACCACAGAATTAGGGACTAAACTCTGGAGTAGCCAATGTTCTTTATGCTCTTGGAAGATTGTAAGGAATAGGATTGCTCCTATTTGTTACAAAACAATTTATATATATTTTTTCAAATGATTTTAATTTTTTCACAAGTCATATACTCATTGTAAAGGGGTAGGATGCTTCTTAAGTTTGAACTGTTTATCACAAAACTTTGTTTAGTCTTAGCAAATTTAACTTTGAAGTTTAGAAATTAGTTTAGTAAACTTAGTTCTTCTAGTTACATTTCTGTTAGCATTCTTTAAAACCATTTTAACTTATCTTTGTTACTTTAATTTTTATAGTTTGAATATTGTGATTTATGTTATTATCATGAAAATTTCCATCTTCCAAACTAAGACTTGATAGTAGTAGGCTAGAATTAGCTTATGAGATTTCTTATTGCGCATCTCTGTGGGATCAATACTGGGTTGTTAAGGAAAGCCTTATATTACTTGAAGTGATATGTGAACTTACGTAGAATCACTAGAGTGTGAACTTCTTAATATAGTTTATAAATATTTTGATTTTGCACATTAACTACTTAATGTAAATTGAGTCAAGTTTTTTGTCATATTTTTAAAATCTAAATTACTGCGTAAGTTTGGGATGGATCAAGTTTTTGGCACTATTGTCAGAGATTTAAATTGACATAAAACATGTTGAAAAACAACACAGAGTAGGAGTGCATCAGCTACGTGGCACTCTAGGGATGCAATGTTTTACCAAGTCTGCTCCATTTCCTTTCAAAGTTAGCACTAAACCAATAGGCACTGGAATCTCCTCTGATCATTGCAACTGGAATCTCCTCTGATCATAAGAATTACCTAGAGTCGATGATCTTTATCTCTTTCTTGAATAAGATATTGCTCTTGCTCATAAACGAAACTATGCAAATGGGCCTGATAAAGTCATGTTGGTCAATATTGATGATGCAACTATTTGAAATACAGTCCACTGGTAGTATACTCCTCCTCACCATCCCTTTAATCATTATCATTATTTTGGATGGCATACAATTCACCTAATCATATCTCAAAATGCCCAGGGGCATTCCCTTACCAGTCTTTAACAAAATTGTAACAGCATCCACACTGAATAGTCATTCATCTTTTTCCAAACATCCATTTTTGCAGTTTGGAATACATCTTTTTCTTCAACAAACCGACTCGACCTCTGTCTCTCAGATCAAAAACACAGTCAAGAATCTTTTTTTCATCACTCTCGGAGAACAATTCGGTATGTACTTCAAGTCTCCACATGATATTAAAGAATTTTCCCTATATTTCTTTTTTAATATTCAAATTCTTGCTTCAAAACCTTGCTCATCTTCTCCAACTCAAACCTAGGGGTTCTCTACAACTATTGAGGTTGCTCCTCTAATTCAGCCTCTAAAGTAATCCCTAGTTGTTGCGGCTCTGTAAAATTTGGTATTTACGACTACACATCTGGATGCTCGACACTTTGGTATATTATGGAGGAAGCTTTATATTCTTCAAATGTCCAATAATGCTCCAAGTGGAGGATGTTACACTACGGGCTTTCAATAAATTCTCCCACTGATGGTGTCCTTCAAAGGACCTCTGCATTTTACGTATGACATCCTACACAAAGCTTATCGGGGACCGCCAATGGTGTAGGCTCTACAAATGTCTCTAGCTCATCATATGTGACTGGAGGGCTGGTGGAGGTCTCCCTCAAGTTTGAATTAAAGACCTCCTTTTCATGAATCAAAGTAAGCCTCAAGGTTGCTTCCCTAGCACCTCTCTTTTCCAATTGCTCCAAGGCTACGTGTTTATAGTGGTTGATGACTATGGGTTGTGTCTTTCTTAATGGTGCATCTAGAAATCTTTCTGCAGAAGTGCTGACTAAGTCTCTTGTACTGTTGTGATCATCAATTGTAGGTGGTCGACTCTTTCCATCAAGTCTTATGTAGCTGAAAAAATTTAAGCTTTCTTTCTCTTCAACATAGAATCTTCTTTAGTGTTGATCTGAAGCAATGAGTGTAGCCTTTTCTTCTCTAGGCAGCTAATTATATTCATTAGGGGCCCTCATAGTCCACATTAACTTGGTCATAATCTAAGTAAAAATTTATGATACCTCCATGTGTTGCCTTCTCTTAGTTAAGTGTGAGATTCAAGCCATCATTAAAGGAGAAAATCAGCCTCTGACCCGACATTTTGCTATAAAAAATTGGAAAACATTACCTCGTTGAAATTCAAAATGAACAAGAACAATAAAATATTTTTATTAAGTGGATTTTACGTTAGACGTGTGCAGGAATTTAATTTATCTTTACAAGCTTTAAAATTTAAACAAAAGATTCAAGTGTGTAAATTTAGATTTTATTTTAATAGGATTAACTTTATTTGGACAAGGTCACAAATGCTTGCTAAATAGCCATCCTTAAAACAAATATCATTCTCAAAATCACTAGGTTGTATAATGTTTCTTCAAGTATCGTTCGTTAATCGGTAGCATGGGTCTCACGCCCAAAAAGTTCACTAGCTGATAAGATCCTCCTTAATAGATCTTCTCCACCTTGAATAGTCCTTCCCATGTTTGTTCAAACATTCCACCTATCTAATGATGTGTAAGGATACGTCTTCCTAGAATAAGTACGAGTTCACCGACATTGAACTCCCTCAAGCGGACCATTTTATCGTGGGCCCAAATCATCTTTGCTTGGTGAAAAGTTCCAAGTTCTGTTGTGCTTGCAATATTTTTCCTTCAAGACTTTCCAATTCTGCAAGTCAAAGCTTGGGGTTGTCTTNGTTAAGTGTGAGATTCAAGCCATCATTAAAGGAGAAAATCAGCCTCTGACCTGATATTTTGCTACAATAAATTGGAAAACATTACCTCGTTGAAATTCAAAATGAACAAGAACAATAAAATATTTTTATTAAGTGGATTTTATGTTAGACGTGTGCAGGAATTTAATTTATCTTTACAAGCTTTAAAATTTAAACAAAAGATTCAAGTGTGCAAATTTAGATTTTATTTTAATAGGATTAACTTTATTTGGACCATGTCACAAATGCTTGCTAAATAGCCATCCATAAAACATGTATCATTTTCAAAATTCATCTCAGATAACACTAGGTTGTATAATGTTTCTTCAAGTATCGTTCGTTAATCGGTAGCATGGGTCTCATGCTCTGAATGTTCACTAACTGGTAAAATCCTCCTCAATAGATCTTCTCCACCTTGAATAGTCCTTCCCATGTTTGTTCAAACTTTCCACCTATCTGACGATGTGTAAGGATAGGTCTTCCTAGAATAAGTACGAGTTCACTGACATTAAACGCCCTTAAGTGGATTATTTTATCGTGGGCCCAAATCTTCTTTGCTTGGTGAAAAGTTCCAAGTTCTGTTGTGCTTGCAATATTTTTCCTTCAAGACTTTCCAATTCTGCAAGTCAAAGCTTAGAGTTGTCTTCTACTATAATCTATTGGGTGATGTCGACTATTCGAGATGGTAACTGAACCACCAACAAGAGTATGACCTAAAACCTGTACACGATCGCATATGGTGTACACTGAGGAGGAGTTATGAATGTTGTCTAGTAGGCCCACAAAGCTTCTAATAACTTCTCAGACCATCCTTTTTTATTCTCATCCAATGTTTTCTTTAAAATCTGCATGAGCGTCCTGTTCAAAGCCTCAACTAGGTTGTTTACTCTAGGGTAGTAGATTGTAGAATACCTCCAATCTATCCCATGTCATTTTATGAAGTTGTTGATCTAAATGCTTTTGAAAGTGGTCCCATTATCTAAAATCACTCTACGCATGACACCAAAATGGTAGACAATCTGACTCTTGCAAAACTGAGGAACGTGGTGCACTGTTACCTCTCAATGGCACTGCCTCTGCCCACTTGGAAAAGTAATCCCTTGCTGTGATAATAAATTCGTGTCCTTTATAAGATGGAGGCTATATTGAACTCACTATGTTCATACACCAACACACGAATGGCCACGATGTGACTGTCGGATGCAGCACTTTCAGAGGTTGGTGCAACACCACTCCATGCAGTTCGCAATTATGACATTTTCTAGCAATGTCAATGCAATCTACCAGCTTTTCTGTTCAGTAGTATCTGAGCCCCTTAATCGTCATCTTCATTTTTAGCCTTGAGCGGTGAGCACCACAAAATCGGACGTACACTTCTTTGACAACATCTTATGATTCTACTCTGCTTAGTCATCACAACCACATCTGATCGAATGACCATCCATAAAGGAGATTGCCTACTAGAGCATACAAAAGATCTCTTCTCATGATGTAAAACGGCTATGACTTGTCGTTTGCTATCTTCCTATTTGCAGATATTCTATTGATGCGCTGCACCAATCTTTAGTAACATCAGTCACTGCAGCTTTTATCTCTTCTTCCTTTTCAAGCATGTGTAGGCTATCGAGGTCGATCTTTAACAGAACTTGACATCCTTGTACTGTAATATCAATGGAATCATTTGGTGGACACTCCAATTCCTTTGCAAGCTTGGCTAAATTGTTAGCATGGACGTTGTCTCCCCATAAAATCCTATACAGTGTCACATTGGGGATTTATTCCAACAACTTCATTGTATATTGGCGGTATTCTG
>NEWO01000317.1:649714-662835 GCA_003013225.1 Phalaenopsis aphrodite
TAGAAACTGTTGCTTTACCTCAATGTGATGCTCAAAGTGTTGCAAATTTTTTAAGAACAAATATTCTTTGTAGATTTAGGATGCTCAGAGTAATCATAACTGGTAAGGAAAGTAATTTCAGAAATACAATAATGGAGAAATTATTAAAGAAATATCATATCAACAATCAAATTGCTACTTTTTATCATCCTCGGATAAGTGGTTTGGTTGAATTATTCAATCAAAAAATTAAAAGACTATGAGAAAAATATGTGAATCCAACAAAAATATATTTGTCATTCAAACTTGATAATGCTTTGTGGGCTTATAGGACTGCATATAGATCTCCTACATGAATGTTCACATATAGGCTAATATTTGGGAAAGCTTGTCATTTACCAGTTGAACTTGAGCAAAAAGCATATTGGGCTATTTACAAATTTTTTTATAATTCAAAGAATGCTGGTGAGAAAAAACTATTACAATTAATTGAGCTTGAACAGATAAGAAAGAATCTAATGTGAGTGCCAAGATTTATAAATGAAAGATGAAGATGTGGCATGATCGGAGGATTCTTACTAAAAATTTAGAGTCAGGATAACAATTTTTCCCAGATAATGCAAGGTTAAGATTATTTCCAGAAAAATTTAAGTTCTGGTGGATGGGCCCATTTGTTGTGATAAAAGTTTGTTCCTATGGAGTTGTGGATGGCAAAGAGCCTAAAATTAAGAAAATATTCAAAGTGAATGGTTTGATGTTGAAACCCAATTTTATAGGGTATCAACATAAATTAAATGATCTTATGTTGTTGGGTCAACCAAAAAAGGCTCTGATTACATCTGGCTGGTGAAGTTAAACCAAGCGCTTTGTGGGAGGCAACCCATAGTTATCAGTGTGTTTTTTTTTTTAATGTCATGTTGTTGTGTTTGATTAAGAAAATTGCGGTAGTATATTGAAGATAAAATTATTTAGTGATGATTCTATGACCTTAATAGATGACATAGAAATTTTAGAATGAGTATTTTGACGTTAAGTAGACTTGTGCTAAATCAAGCACTAGTGCTTAAGAGCCAACATTTGAAGCGTAAGCGTGACAGCTAACTAGTCATGATAAATTACATTTCTATAATATCTAAACATCATTTACTGGGTTTAAATGTGGGTTAGTGGTTTGATAACGTGTGTACTAGTTTTAGGCTTGGTCGAAATGTGGGTTAGTGGTTTGATAACGTGTGTACTAGTTTTAGGCTTGGTCGAAAGCATATATAAGGAATGAAAAGAATTCTCACCCCAATTCAATTTTCACCCTAAAGTCTAAGTGAAGAGTGAGAGCTCTTGGAAAATTATCTTCTTGGGAGATTGATGTGAAGAAGAAGGAAAAAGCCATGAAGAAAAATTTTGTTAGTCAAAGTGCGCAAGAGTTATACAACTGTTTCATAGTCGTTAGTATAGAAGGAATAACTGAGAAGATTGTAAAGATTTAGGCTGACGTGGCTTCAATTGAAGCAAAGGTGAATGAGAATAAGACACATTTGGAGCATATTGGATGGCAATTTAAGTTGCAATTTAGCCATACATTTTTTATAGAAGAAGCGGACAAGGCTATGTACTTGAAAAACAAATGGATATAAGAAAACTTAACAAGAGTTCTTCATCACTGTCCATTCTATCTGATCTATATTCTAAATGCCCCAAGAGATACAAATGAAATGTCAAAATTCGTTCCACAAGAAGGAGAATGGAATTAAGTGTTAAGTTACTTTTTTGATGTAAGTGTTTGTTTATTTTAAGTGTTGTAATGTTAGTATTAAGTTTGTTTTAAGTTTTTTTAGTGTTAAGTTTTCTTAGTATTGGAAATATGTGTTTAGTAACTCATCCAAGACTTTGAATTAAGAAATTATGTCAAGTGCTTGTATTTGTTTATGAATTAATATAAGTACTTGTTAGTGTGTAAAATTTTGTGTTAATTTGTGTTTAATTGAATAAGAGAAAATTGGTGAATATTCAAAAAGAGGAGAGTGAAGGGGAAGAAAATAGTTATTAAGATTTATAAGACCATATAGGGGTGGTTGACTTAGGCTAGATGTGCTTTTCACAAAAAATCAAAAATATAAAAATTTGTGCACTGGCGTCTAGCTGCCAAAAAGCATGCTTAAGTGTTGGACTACCCAAGAGGTAAGCGCCTAAGCGCCAAACCAGTCGTGCTTAAGAGTCTGTTCACTTAAACCGGTTCACGAATAGTTAAAAGTGAAAAGTGAAGCCAAAAATGCAATTTTTTGCCCCCGAAGTCGTCTTCTTCCTTTTGAGTTCTCGATTTTGGATCTAGGGATCCTTCTAGAGTGAATATTTCATTGGGGAATCAAGCTAACTTTGCTATATTTCATATTCTTAAGGTAAGAGCTTCACTTTTATGTAAAAATTATCGATTTTCATCATGTATTTTCAGCACATTGGGGATTTATCTAAAAATCAATATTCATGGTAAAAATTTGGGAAACATTTATGGAAAATACATAGAAATGATAATTTTGGGTTTTAGATGTTGATTTTAGTGATTTAGACTTGAATTTAGGATTTATTGTGAATTTTATGTGAATTTTAGAAATGGCCCCAAGAATGAAGAGGGGCAAGGGGAAGTCCCACTTTGATTCTAGTAAATTTGTTAGTTCAAAAGCTCAGGACAGATACTGAAGTGCTACAATCAAGAAAATCAATTCTTGAGCAATGTTTCAAAAATCTGAGTGGAGCTGTGGGAGATTTAATAGTTTGCCAACAATAGGAACTATTTTGTTATTTTTCTATTGTAGTTTTCATTTAATCTTTGGAAAACCTTAGCAAAGGTGATCAAAGTATGGTTTTTCCTTCATGTCCATAGTACCCTTCATATGAGCCTACTACTTTTTGGAATAGTGATGATGATGAGGAGGAGGAGGAAGAGCAGGATTAATTTGAAAAGTTTAGTTTTAAATTGAGAACTTTATGTGGTGTAGTAATATTGAACTGTTACTTTGTTTTGTGTTTTTCTTATTTAAACTAATACTATTGTTTTTGTTTTGTTGTGTTAAATACTATTGTGATGTATCTGTGTTATTGTGAGTAGTTATGTTTTGTTTTTTTGGTAGTAATTGTGTTAATAGTGTTGTTTAGTGTATTTGGTTGGTTTTAACTTATTCCAAAATATTAGAAAGGGTTAGAATATTATTAACATTCACTTAAAGAAGATCATGTTTAAAATTTCAATTTACAACCAAGTATTTTTTTTATGTTGCAATTGTGAGCTTATGTTTTTTGTGTTTGTTTGCTTTTTAGTTATCCACAACTGCATATAAGTCTAATGAATCTCAATATATAAAGATAAATTAAAATTTGATCAATTAATTTTCTCCTATTTTTTGTTTTATGTACTTGTATATTTAGGGTATAAAAATTCCTGTAAGCATGTTACTTTTAGTTTTCATTTTTGCTTGTATATAAGTTTGATGCTGAAATGTTCTATCTTATTAAAAAAATTAAGTTTGGGGGTGGTCGGCACTATTTTTATTGCGGTCGTCCTGTGGACAGTGTCGTTTGCTGGAATGGAAATCCTATTGCCCGCTTTGGCAGGACATTTAATTTACATATATATATATTTAGTTTAGAATAACATATTTTTCATAGTTTAAATGAAAGAGTGCCATACCTTAAGCTATGTGTCCCTCTCGAAAGATGGACACATGGCTTGGAAGTGAGACTCAATCAAATAAACTAAGAAATATATGACATGTGTTTCGCATACAAATCATTTTATTATAATCTGACAAGTTTCCATATTTAATATGAAAAATTAAATAGGGTTTATATTAAGTTGGGTTCTTAAAAGTTTCATATAAAGGCAAGCTCCTATAGTTAATTGCATCTTAGATAGTCAAAGTAACAAAAGAAAACTCTCGATAAATATCAGGGGATATTATCTTCAAAGAGTTCAAAGGGATAGGATATTTCAATAAGATTGGACAAAGAGGTGTGAAATGGGAATGACTCAAATTTGGAACACATTATGGAATCCAAAAGAAGAGAAACTAGGGGGATGTCACAGAACTTGAGGAGAACCTCGGTGACTTCCCAAGCTCTCCTATGGTTTGGTTTCAATTTTGAAGACAAATATTTGAATATTTAAAAATGTCAGTTTTCTTAATTAGGGCTTACATTCATGTGAAATAATCATATGAATAGCCTGAAAGAAGTGAGAATCCTATAATAGGTTAAGGCTTATATTGTATAGCAGAGCCAAACAAAAGCAAAAAGGAAATTTGAGGATTTATGTCACACTAGGCAGACAACCTCAAAGTCCTATGACTTGTTGTTTAATTCTACATAATGGTTTAGCTGGTGTAAACATGTTTTGTTGTTGAAGATGGTCGTCCTGCCCATAATGCTAGCTCCAAGCTCCTCGTCATGGTGAGTTTAAGTTTTCTGATGTGTCAAGTCATGATCTCAAATCAAGTGTTTCCTAAGGTTATGTTTATTTAAATATTATGGGGAATGTTAAAGTTGATTAGAGCGACACCGGTTAGGATCCTACGGTTCCCTTATTTCGGCACCTCTATTTTTCTTTGGATTCACTTAGCCCAAATAAATTCACTTGGAAATCTCGTTAGCAACCATAAGTTACTACCTCTATTGAGGAATTCCTAATTATTCGATAGAGACATTTCAATTTAGTTGTATTTTTTTTATTTTTTTGTGATTAAATTTGAGTTACCTTAAATTTTGACTGTTGTGGCGATGAATTTTATCTTCTTTAATTTTTAGTTTCATTTTTTTTATTTTCTTTTTTTTTCTTGACATGCAAGGTGACCTTAAGCATGCAAGCAAGAAACAAGAGTTATGAAAAGGTAAATGCAATAACTTGAAAGCGTACCTGTCGGTTCTTCCTGCTCCTCCACCTGAAAGGTTTGCTTTGACAATATGTATATAATTTTGCAAGGAATTCAAATTGCAGGAGTAGATGAAGGTATAACTACCAAAACCCAAGTTATGACTTTATTGAGTCTCGAAAGATCTTAGTGGATGATTTTAGAAAAAAATATAACAAGTTCAATTCGACAATCATAATATTCAAGAGATTTCAAAGTGCTGAAAGTATGACCCTGAGTCACTTTGAAGATTTCTTGAAATAATTTGAGTTCATTTTGAACTTATCATATCATTTTATTAATCATCCAAGGTTAAGCTAACGTTATCCCATTGGTCAAGGAAACATGATGTTTTATCTTTTTCAAGGCTAGGACATTCAATTAATCAATTGATATTTAATTCAAGAGTTATGTGGGTGGGTGCCCCTAAGGCAATCCTGAGTCATTAAAGGTTTTGGTACCCACAACTAAAATTGGGCTTGTAGTGTAGAAAAAAAATGTTAATCTCAAACATGTTATCTCATAAATCCAATCAAATGAGTTTAAATGTCAAGCCTAGGTCACTACCAAGCTCTGAACAATCACAATAGGTGAAAAGGTGATACACAAAAAATATATGCATTTTTAGACCCATATTTTTATACTCATTTTTGGTGATATTGCACTTTAATGGAATGTATTTTTATATTTTAATGCAGTTTGTTGAATTTTAGGACTTGAAGCAAAAAGGAAGCAAAAAGGATGGAATTTAGAGTCAAAATGACATTTTTGAAGCAATGCTCAGTACCGACAGTGCGAAGAGCAGCACCGACGGCGCAGACCAACAAAACAGATGGTGAATTTCTCAGCGTCGATGGCGTCATTTGACAACTAGCGCTGAAGCTACCAAAATGGGTGCCGACGGTGTCAAAATGGGCATAGACGATGCCAATGCCGGGTCAGCCCCAGTTTTTAGAAAATTCGACAAATTTGGACTCTTTTTAAAGAGTATTTCAAGGCCCCTATTGGAGAACTGACTCTAGGATTTATTTGAGGCCAAAAGTGATCACAAAAGTGACTCTTCCTCGTATCTCATCGCCCCAATTCAACCTTCTACGCACCACACATTGTTTCATTTTTCATTCCACAACCATTTAGAGTCTATTGTTCTTATAATTTAGAGTTTTTTGGTGAGATTATGTCTCAATTCTTCTCTAAGAGTGTTGGAGAGGGAGAAAAGTGAGAGATTTCTTCTTCTTATATTTCCTAGAAAAGTCTACAAGGGAATTTTTTTGAGAAAGAGTTTCAGATAAGTATTGTTTGTTTATTAGTGTTGTATGAAATTTATCTTATATAAATTTTTGTTTTGTTATATCTTTCTCATGAAGTTTGAGTAGTTTACTTTATCTTTCTCCCTACTCTGAGATATGGTGAAATGAAGAGATAATATGGATGTGTCAATATTAAAATATAAATTAAATTGTGTTGATTTTTCAACTCCAAACTAATTTACTTTTTGATCTGGCCAATTGAATTGTTAAAATATGTTGTGAAACATATGATTCGAGAAATGGAGTATGAGTTTTATACCAGAGTGAGGATCACATTTGATTCCATGAAGGAGAATTTCGTTCATGGAATTAAGTGTAAATAAATAGAGAAATATACTTTTTTGGGTGTAGAATTGGAGAATATTTAGGGTGATAGACTAAAATCTCAAACTTAGTGTTTAAAAACTAAAGCGAGAGTTAGCTTTTAGTTGAAGGAAAGTGGGAGCTCTGAAGTGGGAACCAATATCCTCTTTGCCTAACCACAGATTTAGGGACTAAACCTAGGATTAGCTAATGATTTTTTATAACACTCTATCTGGGTAGAGAATTAAAACTACTCCTATTTGGCACAATACATATTTTAATCATTTATCTCATCTCATTTTACCAAAACCGCATTAGAGTTGGAAAGATGTCTTTTCACATAAGAATCTTCATTACATAACATAGTTTAATAGTTTAGTAGTTACTATTTAAACTTTAAATTTCAATTTTGTTATTAGTTAAATAATTTAATTTTGATAATATCTCAACATTCAAAATTAGTGACAGTAAATTTGTTTTGACATTCTGTGAATTTCCTATTAAATTTATCATTTCAAATTTAAACATTCCCCGTGAGATTGATATTTGGGGCTTAAATAGAAAGTCCTTTATTACTTGATAATAATACATATACTTGCATAGAATCCCAACATTAATTTCTTAAATTTCTTATTAATAAAATATTGCATCAAGTTTTTTTCACTGTTGCATAGCAGAGTCAACTTTATAATTTTTACACAACTATATTCTTGGGATCAACAGTAAATTAAATAGATTTGGTAAATTAGAAAATTTAGAGATAATTATATAAAAATTAAAAAAAAATTTAAAAAGTCAATAATCTAAAAAGAAAATATCTTTTTACTTAAGAGTTTTTTTAAGAAATTATTCTTTGCTTATTATATTTGTTTATGATAAATATTGGATCTGAAGATTTAGTACCTTACAATTCAAAATTAGAGTGTAATATAATAAGAATTCAAAAAAAAAAAAAAATTTAAACAAAATGTTAAATAATTTAAATAATCAAATAAACGAAAATCGACAAAAACCTTTAAAAGATTAAGCTAATCCGACAACATATGAACTTCACTTGACTATCCAAATAGTTGATGTCGCTAGTAATTCATTTGAGCTTAAGGCTATTATTATCCAAATGGTATAAAATAATCAGTTTGGAGGAACACCTACTGAAGATTGAAACTTACATCTTGCTAGTTTTCTTGAATTTTTTGCTACTTTTAAATATGACGGAGTGTCTAATGATGTTATTTAGCTTAGAATTTTTTGTTTTTCATTAAGGGATAAAGCCAATTCTTTGCTAAATTTATTAGCATTTGTATCTATCAGAGCTTGGGAAGGACAATTACAAAATTTTTTAGCTAAATATTTTTGACCCTCGAAAATTGCTAAGCTTAGAAATGATATTATATGTTTTTGTCAGTTTGAAGGACAATCGATATGTGAAGCTTGTGAAAGATTTAAAGATCTTCTTAGAAAATGTCCACACAATGCTCTACCAGATAGGTTAATAATTCAAATATTTTATAATGAATTAGTAGGACCACTTAGATCTATTATAGATGCTGCTGCTGGTGGATCACTAATGTCAAAACCTTTTGGTGAAGCATATTATTTAATTATAGAAATGGCTACTAACAATTTTTAATGGCCCTCTGAAAGGGTAAATCCTAAGAGAGTAGCTGATATTCATGATTCCGATGCAATGTCTATTTTAGCATCTCAAATTAATGTTATTTCAAAAAAGATTGATCAAATAGGAGTGAACTATTCATAAATACCCCCAGTATTAGAGGAAAATTTCCTAGGATAGATCATTGATACTCAATCATTTTATGAAACTTTAAATATTGTAAATAATCAAAATAAAAATCCCTATTCTAAGTTTTGTAATCTTGGATGGAAAAATCACCTAATTTTAGTTGAATAATTATAACAATTCGGTGAATCGCTCTAAAAATTTGAACAACCAAGGAAATCCTAGCTATTGACTTTATTATCCTCCTGAATTTAACTCTAATCCTAACCCACAAGTTAAGGAAAAGAAGTTGATGATGGAATAAGTAATGTTAAATATGAGAAATCAAATATAGAATCAAGAGTCTGCTATCAGAAATAATCAAAATCAATTTGGGCATATTGTTACTGCACTTAGTAACAGACCTTCTGGAATTCTTTCGAGTACAGTGGAAGTTAATCTAAAAGATCAAAATAAGGAGAAAATTAAAGTTATTCAATTATGAAGTGCAATAGAAGTTGAAAATAGGATTCAATGAGAAACAAAAGTTGATGATGAGAAGAAAGAAATAGAAAGTGACCAAAAAGAAAATAAACAAACACAAGGTCTTTTAGAAAAACCATTACCTCTGTTTCCTCAAAGAATGAAGCACAAGAATAAAGTTAAATAATTTACTAAATTTTTGGAAATCCTTAAGAAGTTAATGATAAACGTTTTATTTGTTGAAGCTTTGGAACAAATGCTGAGTTATGTGAAATTTATGAAGGATATACTAAACAAGAAAAGGAAGTTCACAGATCATGAGAGCGTTTCACTCAGAGAAGAGTATAGTTCTATTATTCAAAAAAAGGCTTCCTGGAAAATTAAAAGATTCTAGTATTTTTACTATACCTTGTGCTATTTGTAAAAAGTTTTTTGGAAAATATTTATGCGATTTAGGAGCGAGTATCAATCTTATGCCTTTATTGATCTTTAAACATTTAGATTTGGGAGAGATTTCCCCTAGTACTGTAACTTTTCATTTAGCTAATCAATCAATAAGTTATCCAAATGGAGTTATAGAAGATGTATTAGTAAAAGTAGATAAATTTTTTCCTTATCGACTTTATAGTATTAAATATGAAGGAAGATAAAGAAATTCCTATTATTTTGGGGAGAACATTTCTTGCAACAGAGAGAGCTATGATAGAAGTTAAAAAAGGAGAATTAATAATGAGAGTGAATGATCAAGAAGTAACATTTAATATTGCAAAAGCTATTAAATATCTAGCAATAGAAAAAGATAATGAATGTTTTAGGATGGAAGTAACTGATTATCTGAGTAGTGAGCAATTTAAGAATGAGTTTGAAGACAAATTAAAGCAAGGAGAACTTTTTTAAATAAATGAAAAAATAAAAGAAGAAGATTTGGATTATATTTCGGGAAAATTTGAAATTTTAGACTTGTCGGAAAACTATAATAAAAATCTTATTCCTTCAAGTATTAAACCACCTGAACTTGAACTGAAAATATTACCTCACCATTTAAAATATGTGTTCTTAAAGGAGTCATCTACATTGCCTGTTATTGTATCTTCTGAATTAATTGAAATTCAAGAACAAAAATTAGTAGAGATGTTGAAAAGATATAAAAAGGCTTTTGGATGGACATTAGCAGATATTAAAGGAATTAGTCCTTCTATTTATATGCACAAAAATCTATTAGATAAACAATATGAATCTAAAGTTGATTCTTAGAGAAGATTAAACCCAATAATGAAAGAAATTGTTAAAAAAGAAATTTTAAAATGGCTAGATGTTGGAATTATATATCTTATTTCAGACAGTGCTTATGTAACTCCAATTCTTTGTGTTCCGAAGAAAAAAGGAGTGACCGTTGAAGAAAATGAGAAAAATGAATTAATTACAATAAGATAAGTTACTGGTTAGCTAATTTGTATTGACTATAGAAAATTAAACATGGCTACCCGAAAATATCTCTTTCCTTAACCCTTTCTAGACCAAATGTTGGATAGATTAGCTGGAAACAAATATTATTGCTTTTTATATGGATATACAGTTATCATCAAATTCTAATTGCTCTAGAGGATCAAGAGATGACAACATTTACAAGCTCATATGGAACATTTGCTTTTTGTAGAGTGCCTTTTGGACTATGCAATACACCTGCAACATTTCAAAGATGTATGATTCAATTTTTTTGAACATGGAATGTAAGTTTTTATGGATGAATTTTTGGTAATTGGAACATCATTTGAATTATGTTTAAATAATTTAGAAAAAGTTCTTGAAGTATGTCCAAAAATCAACCAAGTATAAAATTGGGAAAAATCTCAATTTATGGTCATCAGAGTAATTGTAGAAAATGGTAACGGGGTAAGAAGCTTTCTAGGACATGTTGATTTCTACAAGAGTTACATAAAAAATTTTTCTAAAATAACTAAGCCATTATGCCAACTTTTATAAAAAGACACAAATTTTGATTTTAATGAGGAATGCATAAAAGCATTCGAATTATTAAGAGAAAAATTAATCACTGCACCTATAATAGTTCCACCTAATTGGGAGAAATCATTTGAAATAATGTGTGATGCTAGTGATTATGCTATTGGGGCTGTGTTAGGACAAAGGCACAACAAAGTTTTTAAAGTAATATATTATGTTAGTAAAACTCTAAATTATGCTCAAATTAACTACACTACTAATAAAAGAGAGTTACTTGTTATTGTTAATGCCTTTGATAAATTTAGACCTAACTTAATTGGAACTAAATGTATAGAGCATATAAATCATTATGTTATTAAATACATAATGCAAAAGAAGCATACTAAACCAAGATTCATTAGATAGATACTTCTAATGCAAGAGTTTGATTTTACTGTAGTTGATAGTACGGGAAATGATAATCAAATAGATGATCATTTGTCTAAACTAGAAAGAGAAATATTAAGTGTTTTTGCAATTGAAATTTTAGAAATTTTCCCTGATGAGCAATTATATAGTATTGATGAAACGAATGTACCGTGTTGTGCTGATATAGTAAATTATATTGTAAGCGATATTCTACAACTTGATATTAAAAATCAACAATTAAAAAAACTTATATATGATTCAAAATTCTATTTTTGAAATGACCCATATTTATATAAATAATTGTTAACCTCAATTTTGGTTGAGGTTTAGTTTCTCCTCTTTAATAGCCTAGGGTCTAGCCGTAGGACTTTTCCTGTTGACTATTCCTAGAAGACTAGACTTGGAACCCTCACCATTAGAAATTCTATCCTCTTCTTTACTCAACTTGGACTTCCACATATTGCTCTCAACCTCTAAATACTTAGTAGGTGGGGTCACTGTGGGGAAACTCAAGATGAGTCACCCTTAGGATTGCTGAACCTTAGGGTTGGCCCTGGGTCTTGGTCTGGAGCTAAGACATTCACTACACTCATCACCCACATTCACTCACAACCCTGAACTCAAATTTCTAGTCTAGATCCCCTGACCTTTTGGGATACTCATGTAGATGGTCCCCTAAACCTACTAGCCCTAGGGCTATGGTTTGGCTAAGACCACTATGTAGAGGACCCAAAATGGGGTTTCCTTTGGTCCATGGCTTATTGGTGATGATTGGTACCTCAACTCTACCAAAATACCCATCTTGGCCTTTTACCCCCAAGACACCCCCTAATTACCAAAATACCCCTCTTTGACCCAAAATCCCAAAATTCCAAAAATTCCCAGAAAACCCTAATAAATCCCAAATATTCCCAATGTTATTTCTTTCAACTACCACATGACCCAATTTGTCCAATTTGACCATCTTTAACCAAAATCCCCAAATTGCCCTTTGAAGACCCAAAATTCCCCAATTCCATCTCAAATGTCCACCAATTTGATCTTAATTGACCCCAATTCCAATCATAAACTCATATTCACTTTTGATATGACCAGAATAAACCAAATCCAATCTCAATTGGTCCATGATTTGAGGTCAATTTTGATTTGGGTCAAACCCCAATCTCACACAATTGAACCCATAGCCTAGTCAATTGGCCTCAATTAATGTTGAAAAATCTTTATGACATTCCTACACATCAAAATCAACCATCAATTGACCTTGGTGAAGTTTCAAATCCATTTGATTTTGGCCTAAATCCAAAATTCCCAAATTTAGCCCCAAATTGGCTAAGTCCCCAATTTCACCCAATTGAATGTCTTAACCTCCAAATTGGCATCCAATTCATATTCAAAACTCTTCATAAGGTCCCTATTAACCATTTATAACAATCAGTTTAGACCTTGCCCAAGGCTAACCCAAGCTAGACCAAAGCCTAGCCCAACATGACCAAATTGATTAAAGTTCAAAATTTCTTCAAATTGATCTTTCAATTGGGCTCAAAACCATTTCCATTCTTCACCAAAGTTGTTCCTTGTGATCATCTACACCAAATGCAACAATCAAATGAGCCAATTGGCATGGCTAACCTAGCCCAAACCCATGTTTTGGTCATTTGCACCCACTTGGACCCATGCACTAAATGTGACCTAGCCACGTTAAAGCCACCAAATTAACTCCACCACAGCCATTAGTTGGACCTAGTGACCAGTCCAAACACCATGAAACAACCTAAATCAAGCCATGGATCGAAGGTCCCCCAAATTAAGGGATCTTATTTCCAAAAATGCACATGCTTAAGATATCTTTGCCAAATCCAAGCACATTTGCATTAAATTGCTGTGATGGATTCCTATGGGCTCTCTGAGCTCCTAGCCACCTCCCCCTAGCCGGCCGGCCAATCTAGTTGCCGGAAAAGCCCAAAACCGAGAGCCACCCCCATGGCATCTCACCCAAATCAAACCTAGAGGCCAGCTCATCCAAATCAAACTATGGAGCTCCTCTGTCATCCACCTAAGCAC
>NEWO01000317.1:686610-713421 GCA_003013225.1 Phalaenopsis aphrodite
TTCGGGATAGATACAGGATTTGAGGTACAGTGCTCTTTCACTTTAAACTATGAAAATTATGGGGTCAGTTTGATTTCATACTTCAACGTCCTTCCGAAGCGGGCGACGAGATTTCGATTCCGACGACCGACAGCTTCTTACGGGCAACCCCACAAACCAACCCGAAATAACGCCAACAAAAATGTAAATATCTAATTATTAGAGATGTGTATTATGAAGAAACTCAAGAAATAATTGAAGGATGTCATGATTATGAACTTAGAGGACATTTTGGAAAAAATAGAACTACATACAAAATTTTGCAAGATGGATTTTATTGTCTTACTATTTTTAAAGATATTAATGAATATATTAAAATATGTGATCGATGCCAACAAGTAGGAAATATTTCTAGAAGAAATGAAATGCCTCTAAATTACAAATTAGAAGTTGAAATTTTTGATGTGCAGGGATTAGATTTTATGGGACCATTTATGCCATCATTTGGAAATTTATATATATAACTTACTGTTGAGTATATGTCCAAATGTATTGAAGCTATTGCTGTACCTAGATGTGATGCTTGAAGTGTTTCTAAATTTTTAATTAAAAATATTTTTACAAGATATGGAATGTCGAGAGTAATTATTTTGGATGGAGGATCTCATTTTAAGAATAAGAGAATCGAAAAATTAATTAAGAAATATGATATTATGGATAGATTCTCTACTGCTTATCATCCTCAGACTAGCGGTCAAGCAAAGATATCAAATCATGAAATTAAACAAATTTTAGAAAAAGCTTTAAATCCTTATAAATTAGATTGGTCTGCTAGATTAGATACAACATTATGGGCAAACAAAACTAATTATAAGACTCCTATAGAAATGTCTCCACATAGCATATTTTTGGAAAAACATGTCACTTACCAGTAGGATTGAAGCATAAAGTATTTTGGGCTATTAAAGAATTTAATTTGAATTTAAAGGATGATGGTGAGAAAAGATTATTGAAACTCAATAAACTTGAGAATATTAGAAATGAAGCATATGATAATGCAAAAATCTATAAAGAGAAAATGAAAATATGGCATGATCGGAAGATTATTCAAAAGAAGTTTGAACCTGAATAAGAAGTTTTATTATATAATACAAGATTGATAATATTTCCAGGAAAATAGAAATCTAGAAGGTTAGGACCATTTAAAGTGATTAAAGTCTATCATTATGGAACTATTGTTATTAAAGATCCTAACACGAAAAGATATTTAAAGTTAATGAGCATCGATTGAAAAATTATTATGAAGGGCACATACCACAATTTAAAGAAGTTATAAAGTTAAGTCAACCCAATTAATCAAATGGTTTGTCAGGCTGACGACGTTAAACCAAACACTTTGAGAGAGGCAACAGATCCCAAAACTGCTTATATGCAACAGTATAATAATGTCTTTAATGATATTTTTCACTTATGTTTCGTTACTTTGCAACAGAACCAAAAACTTGATGTTGACGGAAATAAGAATTTAACTCTTTAATTTATATTTATATTGAGATACTACACAAGTATACATATCATTATCAAGTAATATAGGACTTTTTTATTAGGACCTGAATATCGAACCCATAAGGAATTACATAATATGCAGAATTGAACAACAAACTTTCTATTTTAAAAAGATAATTACTTAAACTAAAAATATTTTTGCAGTATTAAAATTCAAATCCTTTTTGTATTTTTGATATTCTCACAGAGCAAAAAAAAATTTAAAAAGATAACTGAAAAGCACTGAATTTGAAAAATATCTTTCTCCTTATCTTAAATCAGTAATAAGTATAGGAATTATGTTATGGAACTATGCAAATTGAGTTGTGCCAAATAGGAGCAATTTTATTCTTTACCCTTACTAAAGATGCTATAAAGAACATTGGCTAATTTAAAGTTTGAATAGTTTTAAAGACCGACTAGGTAGGGAAGATACTAGCTCTCACTCGAGAGTTCACTTGATTCCCTCCACTTAGGGGCTAACATATCGTATCAGAACCTAAAATAATAAACCAAGTTGGGGGTTTTAACCTCTAACTTTAAAATCCTCTAACTCAACACTCCTCAATGATTATTTCTCTATTTATTTGTACTAAATCATATGAATTACATTCTCATTTATACAACCTCATGTGATTCTTTCCAATTGTTGACTGAGACAATACCAGCCAGGTTCTTACATGCTCTCACAACAAATTTTAACATCTAGATAGGCTAAATCAAGAAGTAAATGAAGTTCATGGATTTAAATCATCACAACTTCTTCTAAAATAAAAGATCAATACTCTCCACAACTTCTGTGCAACACTAATTATTTATCATTTTAAGGAAAAAGATAAAGAAAACTACTCAGAATCGATGGAGAAAATAAAAACACACTTTAGTTTAAAAGTAGAAATCATTCTCAAACCAGCAAGAAGTCTCTATTAAAATCAAAAGTTATTTAAAACAAAAGTTTAAACTTATCTCAAATCCTCCACCATACTCTTAAAGTTCCTTTGAATCTCTTCTCTTTTACAACACTCTCAAAATAAACTAAAAAAAAGGATAAAGTAAATTTTTGTGGTGCTTGAAAATCACTCCAAAAACTATCTCTCCAAACTCCTTAGAACTCCTCTTCTTCTAACTCTTTTTAGAACTTTCAAGCACCCTATTCAAATCTCTCAACTTCCTTCTTTTATAAATCTCCAAAAGGTGACTTGGAAACTCTTCAAAATGTGTCCACATTTGATGAATTTACCAAGGGATGCCTCCTTTCACAAGTTATTTAATAATATTTTCGTTCTTAGTGGTCATAACCACCCTCTTAAGCCAATAGGTGCCTCAAAAACCTCTTCGAAATTTGGTCGAATGAAGGAAACCGTCAAATAACTACTTATGATGCTTAAGTGTGGGCCTCTGGCATTTAGGCGCGGCTTTCTTTGTTTCACGAGAACTTAAGCGATAGATCTGGCGCTTAGGCACCAAAACACTGTTGCACAATTTTCATCATTTTGCTCCAAATTTGAACAGTTTTCACTCCTTTAAGAATTTTTCACCTTTTTACTTATACCTAAAATAAAAATATAAAAATAACTTCTATTCAAGCGCAATATCTCAAAAATAGGTACAAAAATGTTTCTAAAAATACTATATATTTTAGGTGCATCAGTAGCTCATATATAAATATATATATCTATGTAATATTATTTTGTTTGATAAGTGTTCATATATTAGTAGATAATAATCCTACAAAAATTTATATATTATAAATTAAGAAAAATATTTGTATTAGAGGAAAATTTGGAATCGAATTGATCGAAAAAATGAAAAGATGTGAATTTGGCCTCTGGAGTCTACGATGCCAGCCTGCAGACAGACCATAGCACCGACAATGCCATCGGGAGTGTCAACAACGCTGATAAAATTTTGATGGTTTAGGATGAATTTTGGCGGACTTTGGCGGGATTTCACTCTATAATGACCGCCAGGCGGTGTTTTTAAACTCCTAAAAACTGCCTTGGATGATCAGAAACTTCCTATTTTTGAATTTCATGGCCTCTAATTTTTGAAATACTTCCAAGTATGGAGTTTTCAATAGAAGAAATTTTATCAGTTTTAATGTTCAAAGATTATACGACAAAATCATTACATAGAAGAGGCTTTTCAAGGAGAGAGGCTTTATCAATGACAGATTGATTAACCCAAGTTCACCGATTGATAAAATCATTGTACAAAGGTGATGAGATGTTTTGTGCTACACTACTGCTGCAGTTGTTGTACCAGTAATGAAGGAATTCTATGCTAACTTACATAGAATTACCCAAAGAGTTGTCTTTGTACGAGGTAAGGCTGTACCATTTACTCCAGCATGAATCAATGAGTTGTATATGATAGAAAGCATTTCAATCTGTCATTATACAAATTTTATCCCTAATAGAGATTTGATGCAAGAAGTTTATAATTTTCTGAAGGATGAAAGTGATTTTTGGGAAATGCGAGATGAAGGATATGTTAGTTTCTCTACTTCATTACTTAATCCAATATCTAAGCAGTAGCATTTCTTCTTTTTGAGAAAATTCCTCCCTACCATGAAGATTAGTAGAGTCACCAAAGAAAGTTCTATTTTGAATTATTGCATTCAAAGGAAAAGACCCATTAATATAGGATCTATCATATTTAAATCAGTTATATGTATTATTATGAATGGGCCAAATTATGGACTTGGGCATCCTTTCATGATTTTCCTTCTTTGTAGTCAATCTCAAGTTTCATATGAAAGTTGGCAAATAGTTTTATGACCTTGGAAGCTCATGATTTGTATTGATGATAATTATGTTGGGAATGTGAATGAAGCATTAGATGTTATCTTAGATCATTCATCACATGCTTCAAATCCATTTATGCCACCAACAGTTGGAAGTTCACTAATTGTAGAAAGGAAATTGAAGAAAATTGAAAGAGAACTTCAGAGTATTACGAATGCAATAGGAGATCCTAAGTACCTTTTCAATCACCTAGATTGGAGGATGAAAGATAATTTTGATCATACTGGAACATTTGAAGTAGGATTAGTGCAGGTGTTTAAATAAAAGGGATGGATCGATTAAAATTTGACTGATCAATTCCTGTACCGACTCTTTTTTAATCTGTACGTTCATTACTAGTCTATCGGAGATATTAGAGGAGGAGAAAAACCGACAGAATAATTGAAGAGTTTGGACTCTCTCTACTACTTTAAAATACTTATGTACTTAATGTGATTGTGTGGATTGGATTTAGTTTACTTTGCTTTAGAATTCTGAACTTCGATTGTGTGTATAGTTTTGTGTTAGTGTTTAGTGTTGTAGCTTGATTTCAACACTGATTTATAATTTAGTTTTTATAATATGTGTGAAAGTATGATTAGAAAAATGTGTTTGTAAAAGTGTATTTTCATATATAAAAATTAGTTTATTATTGTTTATGGAAATGATTATTTGTGAAAATGTTTGTTTGTGAATTATTGTTAGATAAAAATTGTGTTTAAAAAAAATACTAAAAATCCTTTGGATAAATTTGAAAGGAAATTGAAAATTGAAAAAATGGAAAAATGGAAATTTTGGCCTACAGCATCGACTGCGCTGGCATGGGCGCCGACGGTGCCCTCGACTCGAGAACAGCCTTTAAGCATTTAAAATTCACAATTTTCACCATAAACTGCCATTTTAACCCTTTGAGTCACCTTCAACCTCCAATTTTTGCACCTAGGGCTCGCATTTGCTTGGATTTGAGGTAATTTAAGGAAAAAGGAACTTTGGATTTCATCTTCTCTAAGTAATAGCTACACTTAGAACTACAAATTTTTTACTTTCACTAAGGATTTATCTCACATTGCCTAGATTCAAAAATATTGGAATTTTTTTGAGAGATTTTGAGAAAATCCTTTGGTGAAGAACTCTTACTTAGTAGATTTAAGTTTAAAGTGTTTTACATTGTGAGTTTTTTGTATTTTTAGTATTCATTTGGATTTTTATCTAATTTTCTTAGATTTCCCCTGGAACCAAGAATGAGTAAAGGAAAATGAAAAGTAGATGATGATGAACACTTTTTTTAGCTTTAGGGCTAGTGCTCGATTCAATATTCTACTTGAGCATAAAAAAGGAATTCCAGGTCGTGGTTTTAAAAATCCAAATGGAGAAGTCGAGCGATTAATCAACGCTCGGCATTGGGATAATTTTTGTTATTTTACTACCAATGCGATTATTAGTGTAGTGATGGAATTCTACGATAACTTTACTGAGGCTTCTGACGACTTTGTTTTTGTTCGTGGGAGAAAGGAAGAGTTTTCTCCAAGAAAAAATAATGAGTTTTATTAGTTAGAAGATGTTTACATTTGTCAGTATAAATCATTTTTTGCTATAAATGAGGCTTTAGGTCAGGTTATTTCTTTTCTTACAAATGGAAGAGGGACCTGGAAAGTCAAAAATAGTGTTAAGGTAAACTTTCTTTTTTCTATGCTTAATGTAGTATCTATGGCCTGACACTACTTTATTTCTGGAAGAGACCACCGGTGAGGTAAACTTTCTTTGTAAAATTTTTGTTATTTTACTACCGAGAAATCATCATAGTGAGGTGACCAAGGATAGATCCATCCTCAACTTTTGTATTCAGCAGGAGATAAGGATAAATATAGTCTCCATTATTTATATGAACACTCAATCTATTGCTTTGGGAGAGACCGTTGGTGGTTTGACACACCCTGCAATTATTTTCACACTTTGTGAACTGGCAAGAGTTGATTTTAGACCTAAGGAAGAGAGGATTTAGCCTCTAAAACCTATTGTGTCTGCCAATATAAATTCATAAGAATCTCATATTGATTGGAGATCTAGAAGTAAGACCAGAGATATTCTTTCTACTTCAAGGACCCCTACTTCTAGTGACCCTACTAACCGAGAACCTTTAGACCATATGAGGATCCAGCAGGGAGAAATCTTAAGAATAGATCATAGGTTGCAAGACATGGATGCAAAAAGGCTCGCACTAATGATTTAATACGGCAGAAGTTTGAATATGATGTTATATATGATGATGTGTTGGTGGGATACATGAAGGGTGATCTTTGAGTTTAGCTTCCTAGTCACCCTATTTTTACTCCATATCAATGACAGAATTTGAATGTGGAAGAAGAAGAAGATGATGATGATTGGTGATCTTTCTTTTAGTGTATGTTTGATTGTACTTTGGTATTGTGTTGTCTGATTTTGTTATATGGCTGAGATTGTTTGTTAGATTGCGAGACTCTGTTTTATTGTTATGTTGTGAAATTTTAGTTTGTAAAACTATTTTCATTTTTGGAATTCAGTTTAGTTCTGTTATTAATTTTAGTATTCTGTTAGATGTATTGTAATTAACTCTTTCGCAATAAATTTTATATATATTATGTGCAATTTAATATTTTAAGTCTTGTAGCATCCTATATTAGCACCTGTAGTATTTCAGAATTAAAGTTTCAAAATCAGAACCTTCAACAGGAAAGTCTTTTCTTTATGTATTTAATGTTTTCTTTCACCCTCTATTTTTCAGTTCGTCATGCTAAATCTTATAAAAATTTAAGTTTGGGGGAATAAAAAATTTCTTTTATAAGAAAGAAACTTAATTTTATTTTTCCCCATTTAGCTATATTTTTAAAAATTTTAAATTTAAAATGACTTTGGTATTAGGGTTTAACTTTAGATAACTTTATTTATGTTTCTAACTATATAGTAAACTTAAGTCAAAATTTTCAATAATAAAGGTTAATTTTAAGGTTAAGATATTTGGTATAAAAGAATTAAACTATGTTTTTCTATTTTAAGTAAAGAAATTTGTTTTTCTAAAATATTAAAAATCTTAAAGGTTCATGTAAGAAGAAAAGAATTTAACTTTATGAAATCTTTAAGCTAATATAAGTTTGTTAAGTGAAGAAATGTGAAAAGTTTTTGACTTTAAGAAGAGGATAGTGAAGTTCAAAATCATTGAAGTCTATCCAGATATAGTAATCATCACATTAAAAAAAGAAGAGAAAACAAAAAGAAAACAAAATATGTGGGGAGAAGCTTGAGGAGATGCCTAACTAAAAATTGGCTTCACTTGAATCAATTTAAAAAAGAAGGCTTTGCTACATTTTCTAAGCTTTTATTTGACTATTAGCTCATTAACTAGTAAAGTCTTATGAAGTTCTTTTTCATATGATCACTTTAAGTGGCTTTAATATGACAATTTGTAATTTTTCTTGAAAAGAATAGAGAATTAGAAATTTGCACTTGATTTTTGGATATTCTTTCACCATTAATATTAAGTGGAGTTTTTTTAAAATTTTCTTAGTTTATGTTATTGTATTTAGTGGACTAAGATATGGAAATCTATGAGTTAAATTCTTTACCATAAGTCATATTTTTATATAGTAGAGGACTTACTTGAGGACAATTAATATGTAAGTTTAGGAGATTTTGAAACACCAAAAATATATGCATTTTTAGATCCATATTTTATACTCATTTTTTGTGATATTGCACTTTAATGGAAGGTATTTTTATGTTTTCTTGCACGTTATTGATTTTTAGGACTTGAAGCAGAAAAGATAGAATTTAGAGTCAAAATGGAATTCTAAAAGAAATACTCGATGCCGACAGTGCCAAGAGCAGCGCTGATGGTGGAGACCAACAGAACAGATGGTGAATTTTTCTCAACGAAGACAGCACAGGAAGCAGCGCCGATGACGTCGTTTGACAGAAACTAGCGAATTAAATTGCGAAACACTAGAGTCGATGGCGCCAATGTCGATTTAGCTCTTATTTTTAGAAGATTCGACGAATTTGGATGAGTTTTAAGACTTTTTGGAGGCACCTATTGGAGAACCGACTCTAGGCTTTATTAAGGGCCAAAATTGATCAGAAAAGTGACTCTTCCTGACATCTCATCATCCTAATTCAACCTTCTATGCATCACACATTGTTCCATTTTTCATTCCACAACCATTTAGAGTCCATTGTTCTTATAATTTAGAGTTTTGTGGAGATATTAAGTGTGAATTCTTCTCTAAGAGTTTTGGAGAAGGAGAAAAGTGAGAGATTTCTTCTTCCTACATTTTCTAGAAAAGGCTACAAGGGATTTGCTCTGAGAAAGAGTTTTAGATAAGTGTTGTTTGTTTATTAGTATTGTATGAACTTCCTTTTATATATGAAAATTTTGTTTTGTTGTATCTTTCTCATGAAGTCTGAGTAGTTTACTTTATCTTTCTCCCTCCTCAGAGATATGGTGAAATGAAGAGAAAATATGGATGTGCTAAAATTAAAATATAAAATAAATTTTGATGATTTTTAAATTCTAAACTTAATTTACTTTTCTATATGGTCAATTGAGTTGTTAATATATATTGTCAAACACATGATCCGAGAAATGGAGTATGAGTTCTACAATAGAGTGTGGATCACATTTGATTCAATGAAGGAGAATTTCGTTCTTGGAATTAAGTGTAAATAAATAGGGAAATATACCTTTTTGGGTGTTGAATTGGAGAATCTTTAGGGTGACACACTAAAATTCCCAATTCGGTCTTAGTGTTTAAAATATAAAGCGAGAGTTAGCCTTCAGGTGAATAGAAGTGGGAGCTCTGGAGTGGGAGCCAATATCCTCCTAGCCTGGCCATAAATTTAGGGACTAAACCTAGGATTATCTAATGATTTTCTATAACATTGTATCACTGCTTCTATTTGGCACAATACATATTTGAACAATTTATCTCATCTCATTTTACCAAAACCACATTGTAATGGAAAAGATGGTGTTTCACATAAGAAATCTTCATCACATAAACATCATTTAATAGTTTAGTAGTTATTGTTTAAACTTTGTATTTCAGTTTTATTATTAGTTAAATAATTAGTTTTGATAGTATCCTAACATTTGAAATTAGTGACACTAATTTTGTTTTGACCTTCTCTAAATTTCCTAGTAAATTTATCATTTCAAATTTAAACATTCCCCGTCGGATTGATATTTGGGGATTAAATAGAAAGTCTTTTATCACTTGATAATAATACGTATACTTGCATAGAAGCTCAAGATGAATTGCTTAAATTTCTTATTAATAAAATATTGCATCAAGATTTTGGCACCGTTGCATAGCGGAGTAAACTTTATAATTTTTACACAACTATATTCTTGGGATCAAAAGGTAACTAGCAAAATTTTAATTTAACTGACATGCATTCTTATTGAAAGATCACATTTTCATGAATTATGGGCTTAAAATTAATGAAATATTATCTTCTTAACTCAAACCTATCACTTGACAATCGTTTAATTTTGATTGACCTCCAAGTCATGATAATTAAGGAAATTATAATTTTGTTCTTATTATAGAAAAGGTGGAAAGTGAGTTCCTACCTTTTCATCACATTATATTTCAATCACCCAAACATGTTCATTAGGATCAAAATCACCTATTTTCTCTTTGTTAATCCTAAATTTTGATTAAGGCACCAAAATCTAAAGTTACCCCTTTTCCTTTGGGGCACTTCACCTCATAACTCATTAATCAAAATTAAAATGACTTTGAGAATTTTTAGAGTGTCCTATCCATGGATCAATTAAAACATCAGAAGAGAAAATGTGAATTTTAAAATTTCAATTTTATTTAAATAATTATTTAAATTTAAAAAGTAGTATTTTCAAATTGATTTACTTAACTATCCAAAATAAAGTTTTTATTCATGAGAAAATTATTAGAGGTCTACTTAGGTCAGAGAAACACTTAGATAAAATTCCATGACTTTTTTTAATTAAATCCCTGTCATTATTATTTGATTATGAATCAATTTTAATGTGGGTCAGTTGAGTGGGATTTCGGTTTTAGCCTAAATTTGGGATTTTTTATTGGGGTTAAAATTGGACTCAAATGTGAGTCAATTGGACTTAGATTTGGTTTGAATTGAGTTTGATCATGATGAATTTGAATTTAGAACTGAAATTGAGAGAAGTTGGGATCAAATTGTGCACATTGTGGGTGAATTGGAGTAATTGGGCCTTTAAGGGCAATTTGGGGCTTTTGGCAAGTTTGATGAAATTAATCAAATTGGATTTAATTGAAGGGTTCAAATTGGTTTTATGGACATTTGAGATGATTTTTACGGTATTGGGAAAGTTTGGGCCACCAAGGGTATTTTTATAATCTTGGCAAATTTAGGGGTATTTTAGTAATTTGGATAAATTTGCGGTGTTGACCTCACTTTTGGTTGAGGTTTAGTTTTTCCTTTTCAATAGCCTAAGGTCTAGCCATAGGACTTTCCTTTTTGACTATTCTTTCAAAACTAGACATGGAACCCTCACCATTAGAAATTTTACACTCTTCTTAGCTTGAAGTTCCACATATTGGTTCAAACCTCTAGCACTTAGTAGTTTGGGTCATTATGGGAGAACACATAATGGGTCACCCTTAGGACTGTTGGATCTTAGGCTTTACCCTTGGTGTTGTACTAGGGCTAAGGCACTCACTTACAATCATTTACACTCACAATCACTCACGACCCAAAACACAGAATTTCCTAGCATTGGTCCCTTGATACTTTTGGGAGACTCATGTAGGAGGTCCCCTAAACCAACTAGCCCTAGGATAGGGTTTAGCTAAGACCATTATATAGAGGACCCAAAATGGGGTTTGTATTGGTATGGTAGTTGGCACTCCAACTCTACCAAGGTACCCCAATCTAGCATTTTTTCACTAAATTCCCCCAAATTACCTATATCCCGTTGGGACCCCAAATTTGGCCAAAATTCCTAAATCTACCCAAAATTCCTAACTTGGTTCAAAAATCATTTCAAACACCTTGAAAAAACCAAAACTACCCAAAATCACCAAAATTGGTCAAATTACCAAAATACCCCTCCTTACCCCAAAATGCCAAAAATTCAAAAAAACTCCCAAAAATTCCCAATACCTCCCAAATGTTCCCAATTTCATTTTTCTCAACTATCACATGACCCAATTTGGCCAATTTGCCCATCTTTGACCAAAACCCCTAAATTGCCCATTGAAGCCCCATATTTTCCCCAAATTACCTGAAATGTCTATCCAATTGGTCTCAATTTACCCCAATTTCAATTCTAAATTTAAATTTGCCTTTGATGTGACTAATCTAGATGAAATCCAAGCTCAATTGGTCCATGATTTGAACCCAATTTTGAGTTTAGCCAAAAACTCAATTTTGGCCTTATGACTTGGTTCCACGAAATTGAACCCAAAGCCAACTTAATTGAACACAATTTGTGTTGACAAACCTTCATAACATCTACATACATCAAAATTGACCTTCAATTAGCCTTGGTGAGGCTTCAATTTCATTTGATTTCAACCTAAGCCCAAAAGGCCCCAAATTTAACCCAAATTGACCATGTCTCAAGTACTCACCAAATTGATGGCCTTTGCCCCAAAACTTCCACTCCATCTCTTCATGAAAAATCTTCACAACATCTCCCTTGATCAATTTTGTCATTCAATTTGGACTTAGCCTAAGTTTAGCCCAACCTAGACCCCTGTATATCCCAAGATGCCCAAATTGACCAAATTTCAAAAGTACCTCAAATTGACCTACCAATTGAACTCAAAATCACTTCAACCATAAAGCAAAAATGTCTAACCTAGCTCAAACCCAAACTTTGATCACTTGAACCCATGCATTAAATATGACAAAACCACCATAAAGCAAACAAATTAACTCCACCTCAGCCATAGGTTAGACCCTAAGACTGAGCCAAAACCCATCTAACCACCTAAACTAAGCCAGGGACCAAAGGTCCCCTAAATTAAGGGATTTCATGCAATATTTGCTTAAGCTTAGGATATTTTTACCAAAACAAAGCCCCATTGTAATGTTCCTTTGACAGATTTCCCTGGATGCCCTGAGCACGTAGCCACTTCCCCCTGTCATGGCAGGCCGACCTAGTCACCGGACAAGCTCAAAACTGAGAGCCACCCCCGAACAATTATTTTAAAGAAAATGCACTCAACGACCTGAGTCGTCACCTAATACCGACGGAGTTAAGGTATCCACCTATTGAAATGCATTGTCTGGCTTTGATTTTTGCCGCTCAAATGCTTAGACATTACATGCTTTCTTATAAGATTACCCTAATCTCTAAAGTTTATCCATTGTAATATCTAATGACCCGACCAACACTCTCCGGACGTTTAGCAAGATGGTCAATGATCTTATTACAATTTGATATAGCTTTTGTTCCCCTCCATGTTATCAAGGGACAAATACTAGCAGACTTTCTCGCAGCACACCCACTGCCAGTTGGGTCCTCTCTCAATGATGAGTTATTAGACAAGAAAATACTACAAATAGAATTTTTTGATTCGTAACGCTGGGAGATGTAATTTGATGGCGCCTTGTCAGCCAAAAAATACAAAAGATTGGGCAAAGTTATACCAGGCAAAGCAGGGATCAGTTTGATCTTTATCACACCAGATAAGGGTATGTTGAGGTTTTCATATCACCTAAGGGAGTCGTGCACCAACAATGAAGCATAATATGAGGCTTTAATCATCAGATTGGGAACGATAATCTCAATGGGTATAACAAAAATTTCCATCTATGACGACTCCAAACTCGTCATCCAGCAAGTCGTCGGACAATATAGGATTCTAAAAACAAGGTTAGCAGAATACCAACAGTGCATGATGAAGCTCCTGGAGGAAATTCCTGATGTGACTTTCTATTGGATTCCTAGGGGAGACAATGCCAATGCTGGCGCTCTAGCAAAGCTCGTTAAGGAAATGGCATGTCCCCCGAAGGATTCCTTTGAAATCACACTACAAGGAAAACAAGTCTTGTCTCGGATCAAGATTAAAACTCTACACAAGCTTGGAAAAGAAGAAATAATAAATATAGTTGTAGACATCAATGAAGATTGGCGCAAGCCATTAATAGAATATTTGCATACTGGAAAGCTACTAGAAGACAAGTCTGAAGTACACCATATCAAAAGAAGGGCCATGTATTACGCCCTATTAGTAAACATTCTCTACAGAAGATCATTCGACCAGATGTGGCTATGGTGTTTGAGCAGAGCTGAAGTACAAAATATTGTCAAAGAAGTATATGTCAGATTGTGAAGGGCCGAAAATAAAAATGAAGATCAAAAGACGTGATATTATTGTCCAGCAATGACGTCTGATTGTATGGATACAACTAGAAAATGTCACCAATGTCAAGTGCATGGGTTGGTCTTACACCAGCCTCCAAATTTGCTACACCCAACTGTTGCCTCATGGCCATTCGAGTGTTCGGGCATGAACATAATAGGTCTTATAGACCCTCCATCTTCCAGAGGACACAAATTTATACTAGCCACTACAAATTAATTCTCAAAATGGGCAGAGGCAGTAGCGTTATGTGAGGTTATGACACAACACGACCTTCAAATTTTCAAAAGCCAAATTTTCTACCATTTCGGAGTACCACAAAAAGTAATTTATGAAAATGGGACAGCTTTCAGAAGCACCAAGATCAATAATTTTGTCAAAAGTCATGGGATACATTGGAGATACTCTACGATTTACTATCCTAGCGCAAATGGTCTGGCTGAAGTCTTCAACAAAACACTGGATGAAAACAAAAGATATTGGCACAACAAACTATTAGAAGCTTTGTGGGCCAACCGGATGACTTTCAGGACTCCCACTCAGTGTACACCCTATATGCTTGGGTACGGGTCCGAGGCCGTGCTACCGCTAGAAATTCAGACCATCTCTCAGAGTCGTCGTTGCTAATCAACTCACAACAGAAGAAAGTGCAAAACTCAGACTTGAAGAATTAGAGAGTCTCGAGGGAAAATGATTAGAAGCACAACAACATTTGGAGCTTTACCAAGCAAAGATGACACAAGCCCATGACAAATTGGTCTGCCCAAAGACATTCAAAGTTGGTGACCTCGTACTTGTGCTCAAAAGGCTTATTCTTGCACACCGCAAAATAGGTGGGAAATTTGAGCAAACTTCAGAGAAACAATTTTTCATTGAAAAGGTCTACACATGAGGAGCCTACCAGTTAGTGGACTTCCAGGGCGAAAGACCCATGTTACCGATAAATGGATGATATCAGAAAACCTATTACGCAGCCTGATGTCGCTTGCCCTTACTTGCTTTGAAACTTTGAACCTTTGATTGTTTTGGGGTTATCTATGTGGCCAAATGTCTATGACCGGGTTTAAAATTTGTAATTAACCTCCATATAATGAAAATTTTAAAAATTTTTAAACTTCAATTTTTTTTCATTTCCACTTTCGAGTACAATGTTCCACAAAATCAAATTCATACATAAATAAACAATTCATCTCACTAAAATAAGCTAAAATTCATTTCAATAAATACTTTGTTTTGTTCTTGTTCATGTCAAGTCTTAGCCCACAAATGTTTTTCCTGTTGTCTGCAGAAAAATGTCGGGATAGAGGCTGATCTTTGGTTTCCAGGATGGCTGGAGCCTTCCACTAAATGAGGAGATGGCGCTGCGCGGGGGGGGGGGGGGGGGGGGGGCGGGGGGGGGGTGGGGGGGGGGGGGGGGGGGAGATGGCGCTGCGGGGGGGGGGGGGGGGGGGCGGGTACCATAAATTTCAAAATGGATTTTAACTAGGTTGACATGAACTACAAAGCTCCTCTCATGAATGTAGTCAACTGCATAGAGAAAGAACGATTGCCTTCACTGCTAAGGGTGACCGCCAAAGATAATGTATCATACAAAGGTAAGAACGAGAGCAAGATTTGATGGAACGGCCCAGTCGTCTACCGTCCATGGTAGCTACACCAGCTGTAGGCCTAGTAGTCGCCAATACCGAATGACTGCCAAGTACTTTTCTTCGCAGGACGCAACGCATGAATTGCAGCATCAAGAAGCCGGGGCTTTTCTACGACAAGAACACAAACATCAAAGAGAGACAAACAACTTATCCTGAGGGGCATATTTCGATCCAGACATGAAAGAAACTTCTACTAGCCTACCCACCACTGATAAAGAACCAGGGTTCCTAATAGAGTTAGATACACTTTTAGTGTCAGATGTTTTATGCAAGGGTTGCCCGACGTACACACTTAAATACCTGTCGGGACATCAACCGTAGTGTCGTTTATAGAATGCCTAGATTGCAATGTTCTACATTTACAAAATTTTAGTACATTGGAAGAGTATACCTCCAGCAACAATGAGTCTCAGAATTCAGATTTTATGATGGATGAATCATACGTCCCAGAGGGGACAGATCAGTATGTACCATGGAGCCCAGAGTTGTACATCCCGCTAGATTCCGAGTCTTGTGTTCCAGATCAACCAGCGCAAGTTTGGGTTCCTGCCAATGTTTAAAGGAAGGAACGCCCACGATAGTTACTGACCCCTAGTATAATGGAGTACTGCAAAATAAGCAAAGTAAATAAAAGAGAATTTGAATTTTATTTAGAAGTCCAAGGAAAATTCATCAACATACTGGAGGGATTAGAAGTCTATACCAGAGTCTTCTCAGAGACTGACGAACTAAGTATACTTGACTGCATTTTTTACCTAAGGGACCGAGGTCGAGTAAGTTTACTTATGGAAAGGACCTATTCCAAGCCGAGGAAATGGATGCGAGTAAAAGGGAGGATTACTATCCAGTGTGGCTGCTGCTACAAGTTCACAAATGAGGGACAAAGGAATCCGCCTGGAATCCTCAGACACGATCAAGTAGATCCACTACTGCTAATGATAAAGTGGATGATTAGAAGAATGGTCATATGGAGTATTCTGCCTGCTACCTGCATTCCAAATAGTTGTATTATCGACATCTACGATGAGGGTGATTGAATTCCTCCACACATCGATCACCATGACATCGTGAGGTTTTTTCGTACAATCTCATTCATGAGTAAAAGTAACATCTTATTTGGGAAATAAACTGACATCGTCGGCCCTAGTGAGTTCAGAGGCTCTGTGGAGATTCCCCTACCAGTTGGCTCAGTGCTCATTCTTAAAGGCAACGGTGTAGATGTCCCTAAACATTGGATTCCAAGAGTACGACACCAAAGGGTGTCTGCGACCTTCCGTACGATGGAAGACAACAAAATACCATATGGATTCCGGACAGAACTGGAACTAGAAGAGCTACTGCTGTACAAGCTATGAGAGGGTCGTACCTCTAAGTACATGCGAAGGGAACTCTGGAGCGTGTCTTAGAAGGTTTGCTCGATCAGGAGCTCATCGTACCTGATATAGAGGGTCAGAGGGTTCACTTTCCTTTTATATAGCAACATCACATGTATCTGATATATTCAGCCTACAATGTATTCATGACATGAGATGATCTAGATGTACTTCAACATGGATTATATATTGTACCTTTTTAGCCATTGTGGGCACTATTTCTGGTTGGGGGGGAGTGTCGCCCGTAAGAAACTGTCGGTCACCGGAACAATTATTTTAAATTCTGGAGTATTTATTAAATATAAAATTTTTTCAATGGGGAAAATTAAGTTTTGCATTTTTTAAAAAGCTCCCCGAGATCAGAGAAGCTAGGGAAGCAAATTTTTTTTTTATTTTATTTTACTTTGATTTACTGGAATTATTTTAGTGGAAATCCATTTTTTAGCCTTTAAAAATTATTTTAAGCTTCAAAATACCATACCTTTATTTAGAGAATAAGGAAAAATATCCCAATTATTTCTAAGTGCTTAGAAAATAATTTAGAATATTTCCACGAATTTTATTATTTTTGTGATTTTTATGAATTTTAATTATTTTAAATATTTAAAAATTGGCTAAAAATGAAGTTTTTATTTTTATAAAATACTCCTGATCACAGAGAACTCAAAAAATAATTTTTTATAATTATTTTAGTTATATTTTGATTTTTAAAAAATCATTTAACTGCCAAAAAAGTCATTTAACTTGTAAAATCAACTTAGACCATCAAATGTACTCAAAATGCTTTAAAATTTTTATGGGGAGTTTTATGGATTTTATAAAATAGTGGAGATAAAAAAAACAAGCCATTTTGTTGTTTATATTTTCCAAAATTAATTATCTTATTGATTTAGTGTTTGTGACAATTAGGTGCATTTTAAATGAATTGACTTATGAAAAAATTTTCAAAAAGATTCTTTAGTCATAGTAAATCTTCCAAAATTTTCTTGGATTTTTATAAGAAACGTGCTAATTTTGATGATTAAATTAAGATAATAATGTGCATAAACTTGAAGAATATGGATCTTTGTCTAAAAGTCTCTTCTAACTTTGGAAAAATCAGGGAATGTTCCCCTTGAAAGACGCTACAACATACCAAAAATTCAAGTTGTGGTGATAAGGCTACATGCATGGAGAGTTAAAATACTCCTAACACTTATTAATCTTTTAAAAATAAAATATTCATCAAATTGGCATAAATTTTAATCCACATTGTTCTTGTTTATTCACTAAGAAAGAGGATATTTTTATTTTATTTTTGTGATTTGTCTACACAAAATTATGTATTTTTGAAGTTTTGGGGATTAAATAAATAAGAAAAAGCCCCAATTTTTCTACTTATCCATGTCAACCTCGTACGGACCGAACAAGCCATGTCTCACTGCCTGATTGGCACCGCCAGCCAACTCATTCCCGCCCCTATCAAACTGCGCTCAGTTTGACGCGATCAAGGCCACCAGATTGATACATGATCGATCTGACGGTCACGGGTCATCATCCCAAATAAACTGGACCTGAAAACCCTCCAGTTTAAAATTCTAATATCTCACTTGATTCTCAACAAAATTGAGTGAATTTTTTTTTAAATGCTTGTATTGACTTGTAGAACACATCCATATGGTTAATGAACCCTTAAAATTACTTTATATTCATGAATAATTAAAAGAAGCTCGTTTTACGTTTAACTTTAAATATATTGGTCCAAGAAGGGTAGCCTCGATTGGATGCTTGTAGAAGCTTTGTGTGGGTCCAAGGAGCCTAAGGATGGAGCCTCTGGTCGTGGTGAAATCCCTCGACCCAAATTCGACCAAGGCTGATTTGGTGGTTTGGTCGAAGTCCACCTTAGGGTGGCCGGATGATGGGGTTTTTGTGCGTGATCTTTTTCTCTTGATGTTGGGATGGCGTGGGTGCAATTAATTTGAATTTGCTGGAGGTTTGGAGGATGTCCTATTTCGGCCTTGAAATTGAGCTCCAAAATTGAACTTGAGCAAAGGCTTTGAGTGGTTAGGGAAGGTTTGATTAAGCTCAAGAGTTCTCCAAGAAGCTCTTGAAGAAGTTTTACAGAGTCTCCCCAAGGAATTTCAAGCTCTCTCTTTTTGTCCATGGAGAGGGAGTTTAAATAAAATGTCCTAGGCTGGCTGCCAGAGCTAATTGAGTGGTGCATTTGGTTGCTTATGTGGAAGGCAGAGAAACTCCAATGAGTAGCTGTGCTAATTTGGCCTTTGGATTTGAATTGGGTGAAAATCCCTTGTCTTGGCCATGGTTTTGGCCATTTTCCAGCCACCAAGGTGGTTGGCTAGCCAGGCATTGGTCACCTCTTGGCTCAGGGAAGTCAGGGGTGGCTAATGATGATTATCTCCTAAGGGTAAGTGATGATGTTGGAGATATTTCAAGTTAGGTCCAAAAATGGGTAAAATCCCTTAATTTGGGGATCCATTGGTCCATAGCTTGTCTTGGTGAGTTTAGGAGGGTTTAGCCTGTTCTTTAGGAAGGTTTTTGGTGGCTGTGAAATCATTACTTTGGTGGCTTAGACATTGTTAAGTCAATTTTTTGTGAAAGGGTTCAAGTGAGTGCAAATGACCAAAACTTGCGTTTGGGATAGGTTAGCCATGTCAATTGACCCAAAGTTTTTATTATAATTGTGTAAATGATTGTTATTAAGAATTTTGGTGAGGGGTTGAAGTGATTTTGAGTTCAATTGGTAGATCAATTTGAAGGATTGTTGAAATTTGGTCAATTTGAGCATGTTGGGTTAGACATTGGTCTAGGTTGGGTTAGCCTTGGGCTAAGTCCAAATTTAATGGTTCACATGATCAAGGGAGATGTTGTGAAGATTTTTCATGAAGGGATAGAATCGATGTTTTGGGGTCCAAATTATAATAATTTGGTGAGATTTTGAGACATGGCCAATTTGGGGTAAATTTCGGGCTTTTGGACTTAAGTTGAAATCAAATGAATTTGTGGTCTCACCAAGTCAAATTGAAGGTCAATTTTGATGTATGGGAATCTTATGAAGGTTTTTAAATATAAATTGTGGCCAATTGAGTAGGCTATGGGTTCAATTTTGTGGAACCAAGTCATAGGGCCAAAATTGTGTTTTGGGTTTAAATCAAAATTGGGTTCAAATAATGGACCAATTGAGCTTGGATTTGGACTAGATTGGTCGTATCAAGGGTGAATTTGAGTTTAGAAGTAAAATTGGGGCAAATTGTGACCAATTGGCTAGACATTTGAGGTAATTTGGGGAAAATATGGGCCTTTTAAAAGCAATTTGGGGGTTTTGATAAAAAATGGTCAAATTGGCCAAATTGGGTCATGTGATAGTTGAGAAAAATGAAATTGGGAATATTTGGGAGTTGATTGGAATATTTGACATTTTTTCAAATTTTGGGAATTTTGGGCGAAAGAGGCAATTTGGTCAATTTGGGGATTTTGGGTAGCTTGGGTGTTTTCAATGTGTTGAATTGATTTTTGAAACAAGTTGGGTATTTTGAGAAAATTTGGGAATTTTGGCCAAATTTGGGGTCCGAAAGGTATCTAGGTAATTTGGGGGAGTTTAGGGGCAAAAGGCTAAGTTTGGTATCTTAGTAGAGTTGCAGTACCAACCACCATTAATAAGCCATGGACCAATAGAAACCCTATTTTGGGTCCTCTATGTAGTGGTCTTAGCCAAACCCTATCCTAAGGCTAATGGGTTTAGGCGACCACCTACAGGAGTCTCCCAAAAGTATTAATAGGCCAAAGCTTAGAAGTTCTGGGATTAGGGTAATGATTGATTGTGAGTGCAAGTGATTGCAAGTGAGTGCCTTAGCCCTAGAACAACTCTCAGGGTCAACCATAAGGTCCAGCAGTCCTAAGGGTGATTCATCTTGAGTTTCCCTCCACCTACTGAGTGCTAGAGGTTAAGACCAATATGTGGAACTCCAAGTTGAGTAGAGAAGAGTGTAGAATTTCTAATGGTGAGGGTTTCATGTCTAGTTCTCTAAGAATAGTCAATAGGAAAATCCTATGGCTAGACCTTATGCTACTAAAAAGAAAAAACTAATCCTCAACCAAAAGTGAGGTCAACAAATGGAACCCCAATAGGTGTGGTGTGCTGGGCACACCGCGCGTATTGGCGTTAACCAACGAGATCAACAAAAGCCAATACAAACTCCTAAGTCAACAGAGCCAGAAGTATGTGTAGAGTTGTGCGTGTGATTTTTTTCTGCTGAGGAATTAGCAGGTGATTGCCTGGTTGAAATCAAGGAGTAGAGACTCTTGCTGGGGATCGGAGAGTGAATTTTGAGTTATGAAATTTCAGGTATTTATAAAAGATGGGAATCAGTATGTAAGTGCTGACCCCAAGTTGGGAATTGAAAATTGGATATCAATCCTAAAATAAGAATCAGATGTCATAATCCATTTAAGGTGGTCTTAAAACAGATTTTAAAAGATGAGAATAGGATTCCTTGAATTAATCAAAGGGCTTATTCCCTCAACCTCAAGAATATTGTTGAATTTGATTCGAAAGATTGTGATAGGAGGGGTTCCTAAAGCAATGTGGAATCAAATATAAAATCCTCAACCTCTAGTATATCATAGGATTTGATTTGGAAGATTGTAATAGGAGGAGCTTCTAAAGCAATGCAGTATTGGATGTGAAATCCTTAATCTCTAGAATATGATATAAAAGATTGCGATAGGAGGAGCTCCAAATGCAACGCGGTATCGAATATGAAATCTTCAACCTCTAGAATTTTGTGTGAATCATTGCTAACCAATGTAGATTGGAATGTGAAATCCTCATCCTCTAGAATTTGATTTGAAAGATTGCGATAGGATGAGCTCCTAATGAAACGCGGTATTGAATGTAGAATCCTCAGCCTCTAGATTTTGATTTGAAATATTGTGATAGGATGACAACCTAAAGGAACGCAGAATCGGATGTAGAATCCTCAACCTCTAGATTTTGATTTGAAAGATTGCAATAGGATGAACTTCTAAAGCAATGCAGTATCGGATGTTGAATCCTCAACCTCAAGATTTGATTTGAAAGATTGCAGTAGGATGAGCTCCTAAAGCAATGCGGAATCAGATGTAAAATCTTTAACCTCTAGATTTGATTAGAAAGATTGCAATAGGATGAGAACCTAGAGAAACGCGGAATCGGATATCAAATCCTCGACCTCTAGATTTCATTTAAAAGATTGAAATAGGAAGAGGACCTAAAGCAACGTGGAATCGGATGTAAAATCCTCAACCTCCAGTCTTTATTTGAAAGATTTTGATAGAATGAGGACCTAAAGCAATGCAGAATCAGATGTGGAATCCTCAACCTCTAGAATTTGATTGAAAGATTGCAATAGGATGAGAAGCTAAAGCAACGCGAAATCAGATGTAGAATCCTCAACCTCTAGATTTGATTTGAAAGATTTTGATAGGATGAGCTCCTAAAGCAATGCGGTATCGGATGTAAAATCTTCAACCTTTAGATTTGATTTAAAAGATTGTGATAGGAGGAGCTCCTAAAGCAACGCGGTATCGAAGATGAAATCTTCAACCTCTAGAATTTTGTGTGAATCATTGCTAAGCAATGCGGACTGGAATGTGAAATCTTCATCCTCTAGAATTTGATTTGAAAGATTGTTATAGGATGAGCTCCTAAAGTAATGTGGTTTTGGATGTAAGATCCTCAACCTCTAGAATTTGATTTAAAAGATTGCAATAGAATGAGAACATAAAGCAACGCGGAATCGGATGTAGAATCCTCAACCTAGAATTTGATTTGAAATATTGCAATAGGATGAACTCTTAAAGCAACGCAGAATTGGATGTAGAGTTTTCAACCTCTAGAATATAATGCTTCGAATTCATGGGGAACTAGTAGAATTTGCAAAGATTGACCTTGGTGGGGAATAATTGTGTAACTTCGTGAGATTTTGCGCAGAATGTGAAATTCCGCGGGGATATGAAGAAAACTGGTGCAAACCAAGGTAGTTACGCTACGCAAGCAAAGAGTAAGAAACCTCAAACTTGAGAAATTTATCATTTTCTTTTCTTTTTGTTAGGATTTGGACCCAGTTTCAGACAAGCACGATGTCCGAGTTTCTAGGAATGAGTCTTTTTCTCTGAAATATTGCACGGCACTGTAGTTCTTGAAGTTCCGTTTACTGACAAATGACAAGTGTTAAATATATCCCATTCTTAAGGTACCATCAGAACTATATTCTTTCAAGTAAACATAACAGATGTGTTATTTTTTTGATACCACGGTTGAAGAGGTCGTAAGTTTGTAGCTTTGTTTGTAGCAGTCATCATTTGATTTATTGCAGATTTTATAAAATTTTTTGAAGTTGTCTTTAAGAAATCTTTCTAACATTCTTTGAGTTGAAGTTGGAGTTGTATTTGTTGGATACTGAAGGATATGACTTTAGGATTGAATTTCTATTAAATGTTAATATCTTCATCATTTCTTTAATTCTTTCTTTCTGAGCCAAAGTAGATTTCAGAATTTTGGTCGTGTGATCAAAACATTTTTCGTTTTCCGAAGATATTTCTGAGTCAATTAATAACGAACCAAAAGACTTAAGATCGCTGAACTTTTTCTTCAATATAATATCGAAAGAATTTTCTTAAGAAAGCATTTTACGTTACATTAATCAGGGGAAACTCGGACACCAATTTTTGATTATACGTCCACCTTAAGCTTCTTCTCAGGGAGACATTTCTTTTGCTTTGATTTTTTTTTTTGCTTCAAACTTTGCACATAATCCTTTTTTTTTTCTTTTTTTTCCCTTTTCTCCATGTTTAGTTGAGAATTACTATATCTGGTAGAGTATAATTTAAAGATTTTGATGTTCTTAATTCAGACACCAATTTTTTATTATAAGCTCACCTCAAGCTTCTTCTCGAGGAATTTTCACACAATAATTTTTTTTGCTCCCTTTGTTTTCTAAGAATTACTATATCTGGTGGACCATATTTCTTTTAAAAATTTTGAATGTCCAAATTCCCCTGACTAATAATCCTCAAATGTTTCTTAAGTTCAATTCTAGGATTATATAACTCGTTCAAAAGTCATGACCCAGTCACGTGGCAGGAAATTAAAAGGTTCGTGATATCTTGAGTTAATTATTTGTATTTCAACCACACTATCTTTCTTCGGCTTAGGTAACCTGAACTTGGGATTCTTGATCAGACTGCGGAACATCTTTTTTTGTTGCTTCATTTTTAAAAGAATATGTCCCATTTAATTGAGTGTTCATGATTGGAACTTGTCTTTCATATGTCTCGTAAGGTCCCTCCTGAGATGATTGTTGAATATTCTGATGAGGATGCTGGAAGGTTTGTTGACGTTGTTCTGCTTGTATTTGCAATTGTTGTTTTCCCCTGCTAACCATCGCAACTGTCTCAGGTTTCTTTTTGAATATCTTGATTATTATGGACTTATCGGCCTTCTCATGAGAATCCATATGTATGACTTCTTCTTGCAGATTGTTAGCTTTGCTGAGTAACTTCTCGAAAGAATTAATAGTAAGTGCCTCAAGCATGTAAGCTATCAGTCCATGGATGCTTTTGAGTAAAATCTCAATTGCATTTTATTCCTGTAGTTGAGGCTCACACTTCATGCTAAGATTTCTCCACCTCAAAATATAATCTACTTGAGTCTCATTAGGCTTTTACTTTTCTACCACGAGATCTCCAATAGAAAAATGATGTTGCACTCCGGCAAATCTTTTTACATACAACAGCTCTAACTCGTCAAATGTTTTCACCGCTTCGTTGGGCAACTCGACATACCAATCAAATGCTATTCCTGACAGGCTACTAACAAAATTTTGGAAGAGTAAAGCTTTGTTATTTCTTTTGTTGCCACAACTGGCTCGGAGATGCGCTATGTGTTGTCTGGGATTTACGGCCCTGTAAAATATCTTAAAGTTCGGTGACACAAAACCCTTAGAGGAGGGTACGACATCAAACTCCTCCGGGTAAGTTCTACCCTTTAAAGTCAATGCACCACTCTTAGACTAGGTTAAGGCCTCTCAAACATGTTCAACCATTTGTTTAAATTCATTTTTTGGTGTGATGCTTTGGACATAGTATTTCTTTGGTTGTTCATCACAGGTGAACTCTTTCTTTTCATCTGTAACATGAATGGTTTCTGGTTGGTTTATTTCTGGAAGCGTCATCTGTCGTGACTGTGATTGTTTTTGCATTATAATCATGGTGGTCGTCAATTCTTTGATTTTCTTTTTGAGACGATTGATCTGTTCATCTCTTTGTTGGGTGGCCCCTTGCCTGTCATCCGTGGCGTTCTCCTCACCAAAGGAAGGAGCGTCGCGTGCAGATAACTCGGCCCGAGTCTCGATGACATTGATTTATGTTAATCCTTCATCCATCTAATATGGCACATTGTAATCTTCATCATTCATATATTTTACTTATTCTTCATATAATCGTGCAATATTGGCTTGGAGTCTCTCCATCTTAGCATTGATTGACCTTCCTTTGATTACTTTTAGGTCAATTGGGGATTTCTGAAGAGTGTCATTTCTTTTGTTGAGCACTGATGTGGTTGTGTAGAATCTAATTGAACTAACTCAAATCATATTTACAGAACATTTTTCAGGTTCTTTCAAATACTTTGTCGGGATAGTTACGTTTCCACTTTTGAAACTCTCCTCAAGCCAATCCTTGAAGATAAAACAGTATTCTATGGTGTGGTCGAGTAACAGGTGGTATGGGCAGTATTGAAGATGATCTTCCTGCTGTGTCGGCGTTATTTCGGGGTAAGAGGGGAGTTGCCCGTAAGAAGCTGTCGGTCGTCGGAATTGAAATCCCGTCGCCCGCTTTGGAAGGACGTTGAAGTATGAAATCAAACTGACTCCATATTTTTCATAGTTTAAACATGAAAGAGCATTGTACCTCAAATCCTATATCTATCTCAAAGGATAAACACATGACTTGAGGTTGAGGCTCGATCAAACAAACCAAGGAAAGTATAAGGTCTGTTTGGTCTGCAAAACTTTTGTATTTGTCGAGAAGTTCCCCTATTTAATATAAAGGATTAAATATGGTTTATATTAAGCTGGGTTCGGACATGCTTCCTATAAGGGCAAACCCCTATAGTTAACTACATCTTAAATGGCCAAAGCTACCTAAGAAGACTCTCGATAAAAATCAAGAAATATTATCTTCAAGGAATTTCAAAGGGTAGGACGCTTCAACGAAATCAGACATAGAGGTGTGAAAGAGGATTGATTCAAATTTGGAAGATTTTATTGTAGAATCCAAAGGAGGGAGAACTAGGGGATGTCATGGATCCAAAAGAGAATCCTTGTGACTTCCCAAGCTATCCTAATGTTTGGCTTTAGTTTTGAGGAGAAATATTTAGGTTTTTCATCCTGCCAATTTTATTATTTATGGCTTACATTCGTGTGAAACGATCACGCAAATAGCCTGGAAGATGTGAGGATTTTGGTGGTGACAAACGATAACCTCGGAATCCTAAGATGAGTTAGAGCTTATATTATATAGTAGGGTTATACAAAGGCCTAAAGATAAGGTGAGGATTTATGTTGCATAGGCAAGCAACCTCGAAGTCCTATGGCTTTGTTGTTTAAGTATAAGGAAGGAAGATTGGTTTAGCTGGGGAAGACAGGTTTTGCTGTTGAAGATGCTGTGCTGCCCACCATGCTAGCTCCAAGCTCCTTGCTGCGATAAGTTTGAGTTATCTTGCGTGTCAAGTTATAATTTCAAATCAGTTGGCCCTCTAGTTGAAGTTCTTTAAATTTAATGAGGGCATATTTAAGTTGATTAGAGTGACTCCGGTTAGGATCATACGGTTCCCTCGTTCCGGCATCACTATTTTCTATTGGATTCACTTAGTCCAAATGAACTAACTAAACCCAACTTAATGAGTTCCATAATTTAATTTAAACTATGGGAAGCCTCATTAGCAACCGTAGGCTACCTCCTCTGAGGAATTCCCGATCATCCGATAGAGACGTCATAATTTAGTCGCAATTGTAGTTTTATGTGATGTTTGTGATTAAATTTTAAGTTGTTTTATTTTTTGAATGTTGTGGCGGTG
>NEWO01000317.1:720272-733273 GCA_003013225.1 Phalaenopsis aphrodite
AATGCTTTGAGTTTCAAATTTAGGGAAAGAAAGGTGAAGTTCAAAATCATTAAACGTTATAAAGATATAGTAATCCTCACTTGAAAAAGGAAAAAAAAAAAGGAAAAATATATAGGATTGAAAGCAATCTAAATGGAGAAGAGAAAATGAAACAAAAAAATTATGGAAGTGAGGAGAAGCTTGAGGATATGCCTAATCAAAAAATTGGCTTCACTGGACCTACCTAAAGAGAAAACCTAAATACATTCCCGAACTTATATTTATGGAATAGATCTTTTACTAGTAGAGTTCTCATAAAGTTCCTATCTTTTGAATATTCTAAGTGACTTAATATTTCAACATATAGTCATTCTTGAAATGAATAGAAGACTAGAATTCTTAAACTTGATGACTAGATAATCTTGTGGCTACAAAGGTAATTCAATTACTTAAAATTTTTCTGAAAATCTCACTATGATATTTATTTAAATCAAACTTATAGTATTTCTGAATTAAAACTTTACTACAGTAGATCATAACTTTTATATAGTAATAAAATTACTCGAGGACAAGTAATAGTTAAATTTGAGAGATTTTGACCAAAGGAAAATATATTGAAATTTTCATACCTATTTTGTATTGTTTTTTATGATATTGCACTTTAAACAAATATATTTTTGATGTTTTGTTGCAGGATTGATGAATTAGGGTCATTGGAGCAGAAAGATGCAAAAACAAGCGAATTTGGAGCGAAAATGACCAAAATGTGCAGAAATGAACAACCGATGGCGAGATTTTCCTGAGACTCCTGAATTAATTCATTATGAAGGTTCGCCGACGGTGCCCTCGAGGCAACCGACGGTGAGGTCGGCGGTTATGCCCAATCAAGCTTTGGGTAAGGCCAAATTTTGAAGGCATGCTTAGGCAACTCTTGGGAAAGCTCATCCACAACTTTAAAAGAATATTTTGGCCAAAAATTAGAGAGGTATTGGATGTTAGAAAGGTTCCATTAGTGTGTAGAGAGTTTACTAGAGTGTTAAAATTGTGAGAAATTCTTCAAGAGATTGTAAGAGTGGAGGGAAAGTGAGAGATTTCTTCCTTCTTGCTGCTTCGAAGAGGAATTCTGTGTGTTGTAAAGAAAGGAAGAGATTCAGAGGAACTTCGAGGAGTATTCTTGGGGAGAAATTAGAGATAAGTTATTTACTTTTTGTAGTTTGTATGACTTTGATTTTAAATATGAATTCCAAGATGTGTTGTGTTTTCCCCATGAGATCTGAGTAATTTTCTCTTTCTTTGTCTCAAGATTTGTGAAATGGTGATTTGAATTGGTGAAGCCATTAAAATGTTTAGGAAATTGTGATGATATTTTCACTTCATTCTTAATTTACTTTCAATCCGGCCAATTGATTTGTTAAAATATATTGAGTTTTACAACTGAAGTGAAGATTACATCCAAGATTCAGGGAGGTCAAAGCCCTTGGAAGTTAGGGTGCAAATAAATAGGGAAATAATATTGTCGGGCATAGAATTGGAGATTTTAGAGTGACATACAAAAATCCCCATATCGGTCCTATCGTTTGGTTGTTGAAGTGTAGATGTAGCCCTCAAGTGAGGGGAACGTGGGAGCTCCAAAGTGAGAGCTGGTATCCTCCCAGACTATACACAAATACAGTAAACAAGCGTAGGATTAGTCAATGTTCTTTATGCCTGGACCAAAGGGTAAGGAATAGTTATGCTCCTATTTGGCACAATATAATTTGAACCAATTCACTTTATCCATTCACTATAATTTCTTGACAAGGAGAAGGATGATTTCTTATATATTGAATATCATATTTGAACCTTCATTAGTATCATTCGTTATTTAATAATTATTAAATTTATATATTTATTGCAATTCCCTATTAGTGATAGATAAGAAAATTGAACTTCGTTGTTGTGATTAAAGTATTGCTTTTTCTGAAATTTTAGTTCGTAATTCTAAACCACTCCCTGTGGGATTTTTTATCTACGACTCCATTAGAGCCCTATATTACTTGAGCGATACATATACTTGCGTTGATAAGTGTGAATTTATAATTATTGAATATTTATTACGTCCATATTTATCTTATATTTTAAGCATTTACAAAGTCGCAGTCACTCACCAAAAAGGAGGTCAACAACATACTTTAGAGTAAAAGCATTCTATTTATTTCAATATTAGATTGGATAATTTACTGTCGACAGTTACGTTATTTTGTTAATTTCTTGAGATTGTATGTTCTATGTTGTGATAGAAGGTGTGGTAATGTAAATACAAAAGAAATAAATTTTTTTTCCTCTTGTTATAGGTTCATGATGGCTTACCATCAATTTATGATGTTCCAAACATATCCTAAACCGACACACAACCGACGGCTCATGGTACGTCACACAAAAATGACTGGTGCAACATATTTACGACACTTAACCCATCAGTTTGTTGACCTCACTTTTGGTTGAGGCTTAGTTTTTCCTCTTTAGCAGCCTAAGGTCTAGCCATAGAACTTTCATATTGACTATTCCCATAAAACTAGACAAGGAACTTTCACCATTAGAGATTCAAACTCTTCTCTACTCAACTTGAAGTTCCACATAATTGCCTTAACCTCTAGCACTTAGTAGGTGGGGTCACTATGGGGGAACTCAAGATGAGTTACCCTTAGGACTACTGGACCTTAGGGTTGACCCTCGGTGTTGGTCTAGGGTTAAGGCACTCACTTGCAATCACTTACACTCATAATCACTCACTATCCTAAACTTAAACTTCTAAGCTTTGATCCCGTAATACTTTTGGGAGACTCCTGTAGGTGGTCCCCTAAACCCATTAGCGCTGGGCTAGGGTTTGGCTAAGACCATTACATAGAGGACCCAAAATGAGGTTTCCATTGGTACCTGGCTTATTGATGGTGGTTGGCACTCCAACTCTACCAACACACCCAACCTAGACTTTTTCCCCTAAATTCTCCCAAATTTCCTAGACACCTTGAAAACACCCAACCTACCCAAAATTGGCCAAATTACGAAAATTCCTCTCCTTAGCCCAAAATTCCAAAAATTCCCAAAAAAATCCCAAAAATTCCCAAAACCTCCCAAAGATTCACAATTTCATTTTTCTCAACTATCACATGACCCAATTTGTCCAATTTGGCCATCTTTGAGCAAAACTCCCAAATTGCCCTTTAAAGGCCCATATTTTCCCCAAATTACCCCAAATGTCTATTCTATTGGTCTCAATTTACCCCAATTTCAATTCTAAACTCAAATTAACCCTTTATGTAACCAATTTAGACTAAATCCAAACTCAATTGGTCCATGATTTGAACCCAATTTTGAGCTAAACCAAAAACTCAAGTTTGGCCCTATTACTTGGTTCCACCAAATTGAACCCATATTCCACTCAATTGGCCACAACTTTTGTTGAAAAACCTTCATAACATCAAATTTGTCCTTCAATTGGCCTTGGTGAGGCCTCAAATTCATTTGATTTCAACTTAAGTCCAAAAAGGCCCAAATTTACCCCAAATTGACCATGGCTCAAAATCTCACCAAATTGATGGCTTTAACCCCAAAATTTCAACTCTATCGCTTCATGAAAAATCTTCACAACATCTACCTTGATCATGTGGACCACTAAATTTGAACTTAGTCCAAAGCTAGCCTAACCTAGACCCATGTCTAACCAAACATGCCCAAACTGGTAAAATTTCAAAAATCCCTCAAATTGACCTACCAATTGAACTCAAAATGACTTCAAACCTTCACCAAAAATCTTCATAACAATCATATAAACAATTTTGATCAATCAATTGAGTCAATATACATGGCTAACCTAGCCCAAACCCAATCTTTGATTATTTGGACCCACATTCAACCCATGAATTAAAGATGGCTTAACTACCCCAAAGTCATCAAATTAACTCCACCTCAGCCATTGGTTAGACCCTAAGACTGAGCCAAAGCTTACCTAACCCAAGTTATATGAGCCATGGACCAAAAGTACCCCAAATTAAGGAATTTTATTTCCAAAAATACATATGCTTAAGATACCCTTACTAACACTAAATCCCATTGCATTAAATTGCTTAGACAAATTCACTTGGATGCCCTAAGCACCTAGCCACCTCCCCCTACCATCGTCGGCTGGCCTAGTCACCGAAGAAGCTTAAAACTGAGAGCTACCCCCATGGAACTTCACCCAAATAAAACCTAGAGTCCAACTCAGTTAAATTAAATTGTAGAGCTCATCTGCCCTTCACCTAAGTAGCACAATGCACCCTCTAATTGGCCATGATAGCCACCCACTAACCATTATTATAAAAAGCACCTCCCATGGCCATGGAGGGTGTGCTGAAAATTTCTTAGAGAGACCGAACCAAATTGACCGTTGAGCTTCCCTAAGATCCTCTCAGTGCATTCCAAATGTTTTCCCTCACCAATTTCCACTGTCGGAGTTTAATTTTGAGCTCAAAATCTTGCCAAAAACCAGGACAGAGCCCAATACACCTCCATAGTCCACCAAACTCAAATTAGCTTCACCCACACCTTAACAACAGTGAAAGAAGCTTAAGCCCCATCAAATTCCTCTCTCTTATAGCATCTACCATAGCTCTAGACCAACACCCAAGTCCGGCTGTGAACGAAATAATATCTAAGCCTTACACCAAGACCAGAGACTCAATCTCTAGCCTCTTTGGATCACAACAAACGTGCTAAGACACTCTGATCGAAGCTTCACCTCTCAGAGCAAAGGTATAAAACTTCTCTCCCTCCCGAGCCTATTTGAACTCTCCATTTGTTTTGAGTTGATTTCATGGCATCATAACTATATGGATAAGTTCCTCTAGTCTAGACGAGTCTTTTTTAAAAAAAATTCATCCAATTTGGTTAAAAAATGATAGAGATCTTAAGGCTAGAAGATGGACGGTTCTTGGTCTAGGCTATCGGGGATGATGACAGAAAGTCGTCTGATCGCATGTGTACCATATGGACAGTCAAGATGAAGTTGGACAGTGCTTCGAACACAAACCGCGGGCCGTGTCAGTGCTGAGGTGGACTGTGACGTCAAGTAGGAGTGCACCGCGTGCAGCTTCGGAGCCACCATAGGTTGATGTGGTGTCACGCGTTTAAATAGATAAATAAGGATTTAAATAATTCAGAAAATGATCCTTAGCTTTAAAAATTCATATCTTGGTGTAGAAAAGTCATAAGAACAAAATAAAAATACTCTCTTACTCAGTGAACAGAGGCGAACAATATGGGAATGATTTGGAGTCCATTTGATGTATATTTTATTTTTAATTTAAAAAATACTAATTTGGATGTTTTGATTGTCCATGCATGTAGTAATATCAACATGGCTTGAAATTTTAGCATGTTGTTGCCTCTATCTTAGGGAACATTCGCTGATTTTTTCAAAGTCAGAGGAAGTCCCTAGATAGAGAATCATAATTTTCAAGTTTATGTACATTATTTTCTTAAAATAATTAGGGAAATTAGCATGTTGCTTAGTAAAATCCAAGAAAATTTTCGAAGCTTTATGATAACCAGAGAGCCTATAGGAAAATTTCTCATGAGTCAAGTAATTCGAAATACACCTAAACTTTACAAACCCAAAATCACTAAATTAACTAATTTTGAAAAATACAAATAACAAATTGACTTAATTTTTTATCCCCACTATTTTTTAGGATCCAGATAACTCATCATAAAAATTCCAAAGCATTTTGAGTTCATTTGGTAACTTAAGTTAAGTTTTAAAAATAAACAACATTTTTGGCACAAAAATAATTTTTAAAAATCAAAATATAACTCAAAAATTTATAAAAACTTGTTTTTTGAGTTCTCTGTAATTAGGGGTATTTTCTAAAAATAAAATCGTATTTAAAATAAAAACTTCTTTTTTCACCTCATTTAAATATTTAAATAATTAAAAATCCATAAAAATCACAAGAATAATAAAATTCATGGAAATATTCTAAATTGCTTCCTAAGCACTTAAGAACAATAAGAATATTTTTCCTAATTTTCTAAATAAAAATACTAAATTTCAAAGCTTAAAAATACTTTTTAAAGGCTAAAATGAGTTTTCAATAAAAATAATTCCAATAAATCAAATAAAACTCATAAAAATACAAAATTTTCTCCCCTAGGTTCTCTGACCTCAGGAAGATTTTTAAAAATACAAAACTTAATTTTCCAGATTAAAAATATTTTATATTTAATAAATACCACAGAACTTAAAATAATTCTTAAAATTTAAATAAAATTCACAAAACCATCAGATTTTGTCCAAATTGTTCTCTAGCCAAGCTCTACTTCCAATAAAAATTTCAAGGGGTTGGGATTTGCCTTAGTCAAGTTAAGAATTTTCTTTGAAAAATCCTATTTTTGCATGAAAATAATTATATAAATTAAATTAAATTTTAAAAATCTACATTTTCTCCTCTGATGTCTTAACTGACCCATGAATGAGGTAGCATAAAAATTTTAAAGTCGTTCAAATTGAATTTGACAAATTATGAAGTGTTAGAGCTTTAGGGGCAAATGTATAATTTTTGAAATTTAGCCTTAATTAACAATTAGGCTTAATTCAAGGAGGGAAATAGGAAACCTCTGATCTTAATCAGTTTATTTGGATGTTTGAAACACAATGGGTGAATTGGTAGAAACCAATCTCACATTCCTAATTAAAAAGATAAGTTAATAAATTTCTAAATTATTAAAATTTGAAAATTTATTAAAATAAAATGAACCTAGGACTTAGGGGTATGACTTTCGAAGTCAATAATTAATCAATTTAACACCCCTATTTTGATTTTCAAATAAAATTCAAATCCTGAATTATGACCACCTAAAGCTTAATCTTTTCAAAAACTAATTAAGACACTCACCTAGGTTATAAGGGCTTAGTAGTGACTTAAGCTTAATCAAGTTTCATTTAAATGAGGATTAGAAAAGTAAATATCATTGAAATTTAGAACATCTTTCAAACACTACAAGATCAATTAGGACCAAAATTTGGTTAGGTGTTCCAATAACACTAACTTGCCTCTTTAAGGGTCTTCACCTACATAATCTTCAAAATTAAATTACAGATGACAATTACCTTACTCTTAAGGATAATTGAGATGCTCACTGAGCACTAAGGGTATTTATAAGATGAATTATTAAGCAACATAATAAGTTTAAAAGAACTCGGGATTTTCCACCAGGCAGCGAGAGAATAGCACGAACCTGCTTCTTTCTCTAAACATGTTGGATACCTCGGAGATCTACTAAACTTAATATATTTGGCTTGGCAACATCATCGTTAAATAAACTCCTAAGGGCCCACCAAGATGTGACCTATGGTTAGATAGGTCGTCAAAATTTTACTTCCCTATTTTGTGTAAATGGCCTTAACATGCCTTTTGACTTTCAGGTGGTGGAACGAGAAGACTCGCCAGGTACGTTTTTACAGTTTTCAGCGTCGTCTTTCTTGTACTTTCATACTATACTTTTATACCTGCAAATTTGCATGCTAAATAATGATGCCACCCCGCATGAAAACTATAACTAATAGGATAGCCACAAAATCAAAACCAAAACTAAAACTAAAATCAACTAAGATAAAATTCACCCCCACAACATTCAAATATAAAACAACTCAATATTTATTCACAAACATCGCATAAAACTATAATTGCAACTAAATTAAGACATCTCTATCAGATGATCGAGAAATCCTCGGAGGAGATTACCTACGGTTGTTAACGAGGCTTCCCACAGTCTAAATGAAATTATGGAACTCATTAATTTTGAGTTTAGTAAATTCATTTGGACTAAGTGAATCCAATAGAAAATTATGGTGCCGGAATGAGGGAACCATAGAATCCTAACCGCTTTCACTCTAATCAACTTTAACATGCCCCATTAAATTTAAATGACTTCAACCATAGGGTCACTTGATTTGATATCACAACTTGACACACTAGAAATCTCAAACTCGTCGCGACAAGGAACTTGGAGCTAGCAGGGTGGGTAGCACGGCCATCTTCAACAGCAAAACTTGTCTTCCTCAGCTATACCAATCTTCCTTCCATAGACTTAAACAATAAAGCCAAAGGACTTCAAGGTGGCTTGCTTACGCAACGTAAATCCTCATCTTATCATTAGGCCTTTGTATAGCCCTGTTATACAATATAAGCCCTAAATCATCTTAGGATTCCGAGGTTGTCATTTGTCTCGACCTAAATCCTCATATCTTTCAGGCTATTTGTGTGATCATTTCAAACGAATGTAAGCTCTAACTACTAAAACTTTGCAGGATGGAACACTTAAATATTTCCCCTCAAAACTAAGTTGAAACATTATGATAGCTTGGGAAGTCACCGAGATTTTCCTCTAGATCTATGACATCCCCAAGTTCTTTGTCCTTTGGAATCTATAATAAAATGTTCCAAATTTGAACCAAACCCTTTCAAACCTCTAAGTCTGATCTCATTGAAAATTCCTACAGCTTGAAACTCCCTGAAGATAATATTTCTTGATTTTTATCGAGAGTCTTCCTAGGTGACTTTGGTCATCTAACATGTAATTAAGGGCTTGCCCTTATAAGAAGCTTTTCTCGAACCCAGCTTAATATAAACCCTGTTTAATTTTTTATATTTAATAGTAGAACTTTTCGGCAAATGCAAAAGTTTTGCAGACCAAACAAATGTCATATATTCCTTAGTTTAATTGATCAAGCCTCATCCTCAAGTATTATGTTTATCCTTCGGGATAGATACATGATTTGAGGTACAATGCTCTTTCATTTAAACTATGAAAAATATGGGGTCAGTTTGAGTTTATATTTTTCTAAAACTAAATATATATGTAAATTAAAATGTCCTACCAAAGTGGGCGAAGGGACTTTGATTTCGGTGACCAACAGCCTCTTACGGGCAACTCCTCGAACCAAAAATAGCGTCGATAGCTTCTGGCAACTCTGTTGGGGAAAAGCTTTTCTCTCCAAACAAATCAAGAATTATTATCTTCACACATCGGTAATATGTCCATGTCCCTCGTGGACCAAATTACCCTTCTTCCATTGGCATACTTTACCCATTTTTGTCTTGGGAAAGTACGACTAACTCCTTAGACTTCAGGACTAGTATTCAACCATCATTGAATTGAGGGGTTCAGAAGGCCATTAAGGACTCTTTAAATTTTCATGTGGGTTTGGATCCCCAATAGGTGTGTCGGTGGACTAGTTCCACCCGACATTGTCTGTCACTAAATGGGTCTCGCACTGGGTCCTAAAATACCTCACATCTTTCCTCCAAATTTGATTTGCTATTCTGCAAATTAAACCAAATCATGTTGTGCTGCGCGCACTTTGAAATTTTCTTATATTAATTATATTTTACACCTCTTGATTCTTTTTAAACAAAATTTTAAAATTCCCATAAATTTAGACCAGCCCGGTCTATAGATCAACCTTTGTTTTAAGTGCTTTCAGTAAAATTTACGAGGTTTTGGCCACATAGCTAACCCCAAGACTTTATGTTTTCAATCCTACTGCAATGGCTTACCCAGCGCTAACCTTTTCCTACAACCTGTCAATGAGCCATTTAGCCCATAATCTCGCTCCTACTATCAAATTTAAAGCTGAATTTGAAGATATCGAGGTCATCCTCGAGAAAGCCCAATTTGTAGTGTTGAAGATTGCCGCTCCAGAAACATAGGAACCATCTACAAAATTTAACTTGAACTGCCTTCGAGACTTCCCTGCCTGCAAGAAGTCTAAAACTACTGCCATCATGGCACCCTCTAAACCTACTATCTTTATTGCTACTAAGGGGAAAGAAGTAATGATTATTGAGGATCCAATTGAGGGATTAACTATCTCATCACCCGTGTTTGAAATCAGATGAAGTTCAGGGACTGTGCCGCTAACCCAAACCCATAAAAGGAACCGCAACAGAAAAGTTCGGAGGGCTATCACAGCCCAGGCTCCCAAGGATACACCCTTTGAGGAGGAGCCTTATCAATTTGAAGAAGTGTTACTGGAAATTTACCCAATCCTACGAGGGAGTAGATTCCATCCTCTGACGGATATCGATGAATACGAGTATCCAGAAAATCATCGCCGCATTACTACCACTTCATGGACATGGAGAAAAAAGAAAGAAGTTCACTCCTATCATCCGAGTTAGTGCAGTTTTCAAAAGGCTAGCTGTCAAAGAAGGATGTTTGATTAGCGAGTTACTTAAACGAGTGGGAGATGGAATTTACCCTCGCATGAAGAAGAAAATTTTGAAGGATGTCAAGTCTGTCAGACAGTTTCACAAGCAACTAGAGTGCCACCTACTCGCATCCCTATTTAGTTATGTTTAGGGAATAGAGTTGATACCATAGTAGTTACTACTAATTATACTGCTACGAGGACCACAGACCATTGACTGGTTAAGTCGAGACCGGGTTTGAAAATCTTACCCTTCACTCATTACAGAGATATTCTTATAATCCTAAAGGCAAAGACAAGACAATTGCCTGGCACTGTAGTTGGTCTACACAACAGGGAGCACACTTTCTCTCAACATACTGATGTTTCTACTAAGACACTCCGTCCTGAGACATCATTGTCGAAAAATAAAAAGGTATGGGAAACTAAAGTCGTTGCACCGATAAAGTCTAGTGAACTCAAAGGAAAAAAGTAGGTAATGAAACCAGGGTCTGAAATATTTGACATCGTCACAATAATAACCAGCGAGATGGAGGAGCAAGTAGAGGATGTCCATTATGGTCCTCTAGATCTTAAAGAGATCAAGGAATCAATAATTGAAGAGAAACTTGGAAACTCAGGATCGAGATTTTCGAGTTAGCTCGAGAACACAGAGTTTCTATCGATAAAGACAATGAAAATTTTGATTACAATGATTACTTGGAGGAAGATTTCATGGATGTCCATGTAATTGAAACCAGAGCCACCACATCTGCTCGCGAGACTTGACCAAAGGAAAATATGTTGAGATTTTCATACCTATTTTACTATTTTTGATGATATTGCACTTTTATATAATAATTATATTGCACTATAAGGAAAGGTATTTTTGATGTTTTGTTGCAGGTATGATGAATTATGGTCATTGGAGCAAAAAGATGAAAAAGAAGCGAATTTTCAGCGAAAAGGACCAAAATGTGAAGATTTGAACTAGGGCGCTGACGGTGAGCCCAATGGCGCCAATGGTGAGAATTTCTCGAGAGTACAGATCAAATATTTTAAAAGGCCCGCCGACGACGCCCTCGAGGCCACCGACGATGAGATCAGCGGTTAATTCAAAAGGTGAATTGAATGTGGATGATTTTTTGAGGGATGCTTAGGAAACACTTGGAAAAAATCTTCTACAACTTTAAGAAAAGATTTTTGTCAAAAATTGAGAAAGGGGGGAGTCTCCTAAAGGTTAGAGAGGTTCCATTAGTGTTTAGAGAGTTTAATTTTGGGTTAGATTGTGAGGAATTCTTCGAGAGATTGTAAGAGTGGAGGGAAAGTGAGAGATTTCTTCCTCCTTGTCGCTTCAAAGAAGAATTCTGTGTGCTGCAAAGAAAGGAAGAGATTCAGAGGAACTTTGAGGAGTTTTCTTGGGGAGGATATAGAGATAAGTGTTATTTACTTGTTGTAGTTTGTATGACTTTTCTTTTATATATAGATTTCGATTTTTTTCGTGTCTTCCCCATGAGTTCTAAGTAGTTTTCTTTGTCTTTCTCCTTGTTTTAAGATTTTTGAAATGGTGATTTGAATTGGTTGAGCCTTTAAAACGTTAAATAAGTTGTGATGATCTTTTAACTTTGAGCTTAATTTACTTTCAATCTGGTTAATTGATATGTTAAAATATGTTGAGTTTTACAACTAAAGTGAAGAATACATCCAAGATTCAGAGAGGTCAAAGCCCTTGGAAGTTGGGTGCAAATAAATAGGGAAATAAAATTATCAAACGTGGAATTGGAGATTTTAGAGTGACAGACTAAAATCCTCAATTTGGTCACATTGTTTTGGTGCTAAAGTGTAGATGTTAGCCCTCAGGCAAGGGGAACGTGGAGCTTCGAAGTGAGAGCCGGTATCCTCCCAACCTAGCCATAGATTGAGTAATCAAGCATAGGATTAGTCAATGTTCTTTATGCCTGGACCAAAGGGTAAAGAATAGGTATGCTCCTATTTGGCACAATCTATTTTGAACTAATTCCCTTTATCCATTCACTTTAATTTCTTGACAAGGTGAAGGATGTTTTCTTACATATTGACTTTCACATTAGAAACTTTATTAATACAATTAATTATTTAAGAGTTATTAAAATTAAATATTTATTTCAATTGTCTCTTAGTGATAGATAAGCAATTTGAATTATATTGTCATGATTAAGTATTGATTTTCTAAAACCTTAATTCGTAGCCTCTAATGTTACTCCATGTGGGATCAATATCTAGAACTCCATTAGAGCCCTGTTTTACTTGAGCGATACATGTACTTGCGTTGATAAGTGTGACTTTACCATTATTGAATATTTTATACATACATGTTTGTTGAATCTATAACCGTTGTCAAGATTTTGGTAGTGTTACCGAGGAATTAAATCTTCTAGCAGCAATATTAAATTCTTACATTTTTAAGCATATATAAAGTCGCTATCAAAGTTTTTGGCGTTGTTTCTGGGGAGTAAAAAAGAAACATAATTAGAGTAACGGACAAATTAGGACTATTAGAAAACTTTTATTGGAATTGTAACTTATTTTCATATTTATTTAACTGTTTCTCTGTGTACTGATTTCAATTGTATGCATAAATTTGGACCTGAAAATCTTATACCCTATGATTTGGAATCATAACGCACTGTTAGAAGAATTAAAAGACTAAGAAAAGATCATAGAAATCCTGACACAATGGAAAAAAATGTACATAATTAAGGAATTGAAAATGAAAACCATTCTAGACCCTTACGAGATTATGCAAATCCTACAGCAGATGAAGTTCACTTAT
>NEWO01000317.1:743423-754090 GCA_003013225.1 Phalaenopsis aphrodite
AAGAAAATGGTTGAATAAGTGCAGGACGCCTTAACCCAATCTAAGGGTGGTGCATTGGTTCTAAAGGGAGGACCTTATCTGAAGGAATTCAATGTCGTGCCTTTCCCCAAGGGTTTTGTGTCCCTAAAATTCAAGATATTTGAGGGGACTGGAAATCTCAGACAGCATATAGCACATTTCCGAGCTAGCTGTGGCAACACAAGGAATAGTGAAGTGCTACTCTTCCAGCAAATCACAGCAGCTTGTCAGGAATTGCTTTCAACTGGTACACTGACTTGCCCAATGGGTCAGTTAAAATATTTTTTGAGTTGGACCAACTATTTGTGAAAATATATGTCGGGGTGCAACACCATGTGTCTATTGGAGAGCTCATGATTGAAAGACAAAAGCCTAGTGAAACTTTGGTAGACTATATTTTGAGGTGAAGAAACCTTAGCATGAAATGTGAGCCTCAGCTACAGGAACATCATGCAATTGAATATCTACTCAAGAGCATTCATGGATCAGTAGCTTTCATGCTCAAGGGACTCAACATCAAATCCTTCGAGAAGCTACTCAGTAAAGCCAGCAGTCTTTAAAAGGAAATTAAGCACATGGAGCTACATGAAAGGCTTAGGTGACCAGAGTGTTCGGAAAGAAATCAGGAGTAGTAGCGATCGTTGACAAAAAAAAGCGGTCTATAAAGATATATGCAGAAAAGGCTCACCATTCTTCTTCACAGTATGCTCGCAATCAGAGTAGTCAATCCAACCAGCGATCGCCTCAAGAAGGATCACCTCGAACAGGGGTAAGAAAATGTCCCTATCAGAGCTACGTAAAATGATGTAGTCTTTCAAAAATGAAGCTATACCTAAAATATTCATAAATATGATGAAGAAGTCAGAATCAAACTATCAAATCCAAAGAAGACCGAGGAGGTGCATAAGAAGAATGAAACAAATTATTTCTCATACCACCAGTTGCTTGGACACACTATAGAAAAATGCTTCATCTTTAAAGACTATCTCGAGAGGAACCTTAAAGAAGAGAACATAACAGTTCCGAAAGAATATTTAAAAGAATCTGAAAAAGGTTCCATAAATATGATTTTGGTCAAGCCAATCTCACCAATCAATCAGTATACTAGAACAGATGGTTGGAGTACAACTTGAGATCAACTCAAGCGGGTCCTATACCAAATACAGGATCTATTAAAACAATCTTATGCCTATACCAGAGATGAAGAATGGAATGAAGTCTGGACCAAATCATCCAAGAAATTACTAAACAAGATCCAGTTTGCATCAAAATAAGCCTCCATTCAGAGTTCGCAGCATACCAAGACCGAGATGAAGGTTTTGTCAAGAGAGCTGTCATCATCAAGGAAAAAGAAGAAGAAAAGCATCACTACAAAGATTGATAGCACGGGAGGGGGGGTAAGATAGGGGCTGCCTCTACTAGATTGGTTATCTTGGATTTGTATGATTATCTTTTTGTCCCTCCAGGGTCTTATGAATATAATGATTGTGATTTTGGCTATGTTTTAACTATTTCTACTGATAACGTAACTGATTATGACAAATCTGACTTCAATCTTGATCCCCAAAATGATCCTCAAATCATACTCGAGTCTGATGAGCTCGTTGTCAAGTTCAAAGAAGACATCAATGACACTGCTTACGATAACACCGATAACAAGGAGCCAATTCTCGAGCATCACGGTACACCACTTACCACAAACTTAGATCTTTCCAACAAATAGGAAGAGACACCGGAAGATTCAACAATGATATCTTAAGAAGTAGAAATTACAGAAGTTAACTTAAGGAGCGAAAAAGTGTTACTACGAAGAATAGCTCCAACAGACAAAGGAAAGCAGATAATGACTCGAGAAGAGATACCTCCACCTCCATGAGTGGAAGAACCACATAATCAAGACAAAATCAAAGGATCATACTATGTAGACTACAATGTGCTAGCTCAAACTTAACCAGTTGACGGCCTGCGGTCTTTGTAGCGGTATAATCAGTAGTAACTACTGTGGTATCAAATCTATTCCCTAAACGGAACCAAACGGGAATGCAAGTAGGTGGCACTCGAGTCGTCTTGTGAGACTGTCTGCTAGACTTGACATCCTTCAAAATTTCCTTCTTCATGCGAGGGGAAATTGCATCTCCCACTCATTTAAGTAACTCACTAACCGAACATCCTTCTTTAGCAGCTAGCCTTTTGAAAACTGCACTAACTCGGGTGATAGGAGTTAACTTCTTTCTCTCCTCGCCATGTCCATGAAGTGGTGGTAATGCGTCGACAATTTTTTGGATACTCTCGTATCCATCGGTATCCGTGAGAGGATGGAATCTACTCCCTCGTAGGATTGGGTAAATTTCCAGTAACACTTCTTCAACTTGATAAGGCTCCTCCTCAAAGGGTGTATCCTTGGGAGCCTGGGCTTTGATAGCCCTCCAAACTTTTCTGTTGTGGTTCCCTTTTTGGGTTCGGGTTAGGGGCACAGTACCTGAACTTCATCCGATTTCAAACACGGGTGGTGGCATAGTTAATCCCTCAGTCGGATCCTAAAAAATCATTACTTCCTTCCCCTTAGCAACAACGAGGATAGTAGGTTTATCGGGTGTCGTAATGGCAGTAGGTTTATCGGGTGTCGTAATGGTAGTAGGTTTAGACTTCTTGCAGGTAGGGAAATCTCGAAGGCAGTTCAGGTTGAATTCTGCAAATGGTTCTTGTATTTATGGAGCGGCATTGTTCATCACTACAAATTGGGCTTTCCCGTGGATGACCTCAAGAGCTTCAAATCTAGCTCCAAATTTGATGGTAGGAGCGAGATTACGGGCTTCGTGGCTTGTTGGCATGTTGCAAGAAAAGGTCAGCATTGGGTAGGCCATTATAGCAGGCTTGAAAACAGAAAGTTTTGGGGTTAGCTATATGGCCAAAACCTCATAATTTTTAGTGTAAGCACTGAAAATAGAGGTTGATCTGTAGACCGGGGCGGGTCTTAATTTATGCGAATTTTAAAATTTTGTTCAAGAAAAATCAAGAGGTGTAAAATTTAGTTAATATAAGAAAATTTCAAAGTGCACGCAGCACAACACAATTTGGTTTAATTTGCAGAATAGCAAATCAAATTTGAAAGGAAGATGTGAAGTATTTTAGGACCCGGTGTGGGACCCATTTAATGGCAGACAATGCCTAGGTGGAACTAGTCCACTGACACACCTATTGGGGATCTGACCACACATGAAAATTTAAAGAGTCCTTAATGGCCTTCTGAACCCCTCTCTTCAATGATGGTTGAATAGCTAGTCCTGAAATCCAAAGAGTTAGCCGTACTTTCCCAAGACAAAAATGGGTAAAGTATGCCAACAGAAGAAGGGTAATTTGGTCCAAGAGGGACATGGATATATTACCAATGTGTGAAGATAATATTTCTTGATTTGTATGGAGAGAAAAGCTATTACTCAGCGCAGTTACGAGAAGTTGTCAGCGCTATTTTTGGTTGGAGGAGTTGCCCGTAAGAAGCTATCGGTCGCTAAAATTGAAATCCTGTCGCCTGCTTCGGAAGGACGTTTTAATTTACATATATATTAGTTTTAGAAAAATATGAAATCAAACTGACACCATATTTTTCATAGTTTAAATGAAAGAGTGTTGTACCACAAAACCTGTATCAAACCCGATGGATAAACACAAGACTTAACTATGAGGCTCGATCAAATAAACTATGGAATATATGACATCTATTTGGTCTGCAAAATATTTGTATTTGTCGATAAGTTCCCTTATTTAATATAAGAAAGTGTTCACACCAAGCTATACCAGTTGGTTAATAATTCAAACTTTTTATAATGGATTAGTTGGATCTCTTAGATCAATTATCGATGTCGCTACTGGTGGTTCATTCTTGTCAAAACTATTTCATGATGCTTATACTTTAATTAAAGAAATGAATACCAATAGTTTTCAATGGCCTTCTAAGAGGGTGAATCCTAAGAAAGTAGCTAATATTCATGAATTTGATGCATTTACTATGTTAGCAAATCTAGTTGTTGCAATTTTAAAAAAGTTGGACTAATTTGGAATGAATTTTTCTCAACCAATTTTCATGATTGAAGAGAATTCATTACGTCAAATAATAGATTCTCAAGCATCATTAGAAACTTTGAATGTCATAATTAATAAGCAGAATAACCCATATTCAAATTATTATAACTCATGTTGGAAAAATCATATTAATTTTAACTGGAATAACAATTTGGGTGGTAATAATCAGTAAAGGGGGAACAACAAAGTAAACTCACTGGGAAACCGAATAAACCAAGAGAATAATAATTATAGATCTACTTATCCTCCAGATTTTAGTAGTAATACACAATTTAAGGAGAAGAAGTTGTCTATAGATGAAGTGGTGTTACAAACGGGAAATCAATTACAAAGTCAAGGAGCTATAATTAGAAATATTGAGAATCAACTTTGGTAAATAGTAAATTCATTAAGTAATAGATCCCAAGGAACACTTCTTAGTAATACTGAAGCAAATCCAAATGACCAGAATAAAGAGCAAGTAAAAGTCGTTCAAGTTGGAAGTGGAAGAGAGTTGGAAGGTAGGGTTCAAAAAGAAATTGAAGTAGAGAGAGAAGAAATTGAAGAATCAAAAGTGGACGCTCCAAAGGATTCTGAAATACCTATTTCACCATTGAAAATTGATTTGAAAATACCACCACCTCTATTTCCTTAGAGACTTTGTCAGCATAAGTTGGATAAGAAATTTTCAAAATTTCTAGAAATATTTAAGAAGCTTACAATTAATATACCATTTGTTGAAGCCTTAGAACAAATGTCAAGCTATGTAAAGTTTACGAAGGATATTATCAACAGGAAAAGGAAGTTTGAAGATAATGAGACTATTACACTTAATGAGGAGTGCAGAGCTATAATTCAGAAAAAGCAATCTGAAAAGCTTAAAAATCTTGGTAGCTTTACAATTCCATGTGCAATGGGAGACAAATTTTATGAGAAAGCTTTATGAGATTTAGGTGCAAAAAATAACCTTATGTCATTATCAATATTCAAAAGATTGGGATTAGAAGAAATAACCCCTACTACTGTAACTCTGAAGTTAGCAAGTTGAAAGGAGTTACAGAAGATGTCCAAAAGAAAGTGGATCAATTTATCTTTCTTGTTGATTTCACTGTGCTAGATATGGAGAAAGATAGAGATACCTATTATTTTAGGAAGACCTTTCCTAGCCACAGGAAGAGCAATGATAGATGTCCAAAAAGGGGAATTAACAATGTGCGTTAATGATAAAACTATTACTTTCAATATTTTAAAATCAATGAAATATCCTGCAAAAGGTAAAGATGATGAATTTTATAAGATTGATGTTATAAAATGTCTAAGTGAATGTCATTTCAAAACAACTTATGAAGAAAAATCTTAAGAAAAAGATTTAGAACACGAGCAAGAAGAGAAATTAGATTGATTTGAAGAACTTTTTAAGGAAGATTCAATCTATGTTCGAGAAAGTTTTGAAATTTTGGACATGATAGACAAAGATAAATCATTTTGTCTATCAACTGAAAAACCTGCAGAACTTGTGTTGAAGTTACTTCCTGAACATTTAAAATATGCCTTTTTAGGAGCTTCATCTACTTTACCAGTTATAATTTCCTCAAAATTAACAATGGAACAAGAAACAAGGTTGATGAAAATTTTAAAAAATTTTAAGAAAGCCTTTAGATGGACAATTGCTGATATTAAAGGAATCAGTCCTTCAGTTTGTATGCATAGAATTCATATGGAAGAGAACTGCAAACCCAAAGCTGATAAGAAAGAAATTTTAAATTGGTTAGATGGTGGAATTATCTACCCTATTTCAGATAGTGCATGGGTTAGTCCAACTCACTGTGTTCCTAAGAAAGGAGGAGTAACTGTAAGTGTGAATGAACATAATAATTTAATACCTGCTAGACAAGTTATAGGGTGGCGAAAATACAATAATTATAGTAAATTAAATCATGTCGCTAGGAAAAATCACTTACCATTACCCTTTCTAGTTCAAATGCTGGATAGACTAGCTGGGCATAAATATTTTTATTTTTTGGATGGATATATTGGTTTTCACCAAATACAAATATCTCTTGAGGATCAAGAGAAAATAACTTTTACCAATCCTTATGGTACTTTTGCTTTTAGAAGGATGTCCTTTCGTTTATGTAATGCCCCTACTACATTTCAAAAATGTATGATGACAATTTTTTGTAATTTAATTGAAAAAGGGATTGAAGTATTCATGAATGATTTTTAAGTGTTTGGAACTTTATCTGACTCATGTTTAGAACATTTATCTAAAGTTCTTAAGCGCTATAAAGAAACAAATTTAGTCCTTAATTGGGAAAAATGTCAATATATGGTAGTAGGAGGAATTATATTAGGTCATCAAATGTCAGAAAATGGTATGGAAGTAGATCCAGCTAAAATTGAAGTGATCACTAATTTACCGCATCCAACAAATGTAAGGAAAATTAGGAGTTTTTTAGGACATGTTGGATTCTACATGCAATAGCCATTACTGGAGAAAGATGCAATTTTCAATTTTAATGAGGAATGCCTAAAATTTTTCAATTTATTAAAATAAAAATTAATCACTGCACCAATTATGGTTTCACCAAACTTGAGAAAACCTTTTGAATTAATGTGTGATGCTAGTGATTATGCTATAAGAGCTATTTTAGGACAAAGATATGATGAAATTTTCAAAGTAATAACTATGCTAGTAAAAATCTTAATGAAACTCAAATCAATTATACAACAACTGAAAAAGAGTTATTAGCAATAGTATATGCTTTTGATAAATTTAGATCATGTTTAATTGGAATTCATTGTGTAGTGCATACAGATCATTCTGCTATTAAGTACTTAATGAAAAATAATAATGCTAAACCTAGACTTCTAAGATGGATTCTTCTTTTGCAAGAATTTGATTTTGAAATAATACATCGAAAGGGGACTGAAAATCAAAATGTTGATCATTTATCTAGGCTTGAGTTAGAAAAATCACTCTATTTTGATAAAGAAATTAATGAACATTTTCCAGATGAAAAACTATTCACTATTAATGTGTGGCGTGTTCTATGGTATGCCGACATTATAAACTTTATTGTTAGTGATATTATACCCTATGGAATGACATACCAACAAAAGAGGAAATTTATTTCTGAAGCTAAGACTTATTTTTGGGATGAACCATTTTTATATAAACAAGGAAAGGATCTAATTATTCAAAGATGTGTACCATTAGAAGAAACTTAGGAAATTATCCAAAAATGTCATAATTCTTATTTTATTGAACATTTTGGTGTTGATAAAACATCATACAAAATTTTAAATTTTGGATTATATTGGCCTAAAAGTTTTAGAGAGGTTAATGCTCATATCAAAACTTGTGATAGATGTCAATGAGTAGGCAATATTTCTAGAAGAAATGAGATGCCCCTCAATTATATGCTAGAAGTTGAAATATTTGATGTTTGGAGATTAGATTTCATGGGACTATTTATACCATCTTTCGGAAATTTAAGTATCAAACAGAGTTTATATTAAGCTTGGTTCAAGAAAAGCTTCCTATAAGGGCAAGCCCCTATAGTTAATTACATCTTAGATGACAAAAGTCACCTAAGAAAACTCTCAATAAAAATCAAGGAATATTATCTTCAGGGAGTTTCAAAGGGTAGGACTTTTCAATGAGATCAGACGTAGAGGTGTGAAAGGGGATTAGTTCAAACTTGGAACATTTTTTTAAGAAGTCCAAAGGAGGAAGAACTAGGGGATGTCATAGATCCATAGGAGAATCTCGATGACTTCCCAAGTTATCATAATGTTTGGCCTTAGTATTGAGGGTAAATATTTAGGTGTTTCATCCTGCCAATTTTTATTAGTTATGGCTTACATTCGTGTGAAATAATCACACAAGTAGCCTGTAAGATATGAGGATTTAGTTCGTGACAAACAACAACCTCAGAATCCTAAGATGAGTTACGTATTATATTGTATAATAGGGTTATACAAAGGCCTAAAGATAAGATGAGGATTGACGTTGCCTAAGCAAGCAACGTTGAAGTCTTATGGCTTTGTTGTTTAAGTCTAAGGAAGGAAGATTGGTTTAGCTGAGGAACATGGGTTTTGCTGTTGAAGATGATCGTGTTGCCTACCATGCTAGTTCCAAGTTCCTTGCCGTGACGAGTTTTAGTTTTCTAGTGTGTCAAGTTGTGATATCAAATTAAGTGGCCCTATGGTTGAAGTCCTTTAAATTTTATGGGGCATGTTAAAGTTGATTAGAGCGACACAGGTTAGGATCCTACAGTTCCCTCATTCTAGAATCACTATTTTCTATTGGATTCACTTAGTCAAAATGAATTTACTAAACTCAACTTAATGAGTTCCATAATTTCATTTAGACTCTGGGAAGCCGCGATAGCAACCGTAGGTTACCTCCTCCGAGGAATTCCCAATCATCAGATAGAGATGTCTTAATTTAGTTGCAATTGTAGTTTTGTGAAGATTTTGTAATTTGGGGGAATTTTGGTCCATGGCTCATCTAGCTTGGTTTATAAGGGCTTTGGCTCAATATTAGGCTCTAACCATTGGCTGAGGTGGAGTTAAATTGATGACTTTGGGCTAGTTAGGCCATCTCAATGTGGGTCTAAGTAATCAAAGCTTGGGTTTAGGCTAGGTTAGCCATATCTATTGACTCAATTGATTGATCAACATTGTATAGATTATTGTTATGAAGATTTTTGGTGAAGGGTTGAAGTGATTTTGAGTTCAATTGGTAGGTCAATTTGAGGGATTTTTGAAATTTGGCCAATTTAAGTATGTTGGGTTAGACCTGAGTCTAGGTTGGGCTAGCCTTAGGCTAACTCCAAATTGAATGGTCCACAAGATCAAGGGAGATGTTGTAAAGATTTTTCATGAAGGGATAGAGTGGAAATTTTTGGGTTAAGGCCCTCAATTTGGTGAGATTTGGAAGCATGGTCAATTTGTGGTAAATTTGGGGCTTTTTGGACATAGGTTGAAATCAAATGAACTTGAGGCCTCACCAAGGCCAATTTAAGGTTAAATTTGATGTATGGGGATGTTATGAAGGTTTTGCAACAAACATTGTGGCTAATTGAGTGGACTATAGGTTCAATTTGGTGGAACCATGTCATAGGGCCTAAACTGGGTTTTTGGTTTAGCTCAAAATTGGGTTCAAATTATTGATAAATTAAGCTTGGATTGGATCTATATTTGTCACATAAAGGGTGAATTTAAGTTTTAATTGAAATTGGGGTAAATTAAGACCAATTGGATAGACATTTAGGGTAATTTGGGGAAAATATGGGCCTTCAAAGGCCAATTTGGGTGTTTTACTCAAAGATGGACAAATTGGCCAAATTAAGTCATGTAATAGTTGAGAAAAATAAAATTGGGAATATTTTGGAGTTTTTGGGAATTTTTGGGATTTTTTGGAATTTTTAGAATTTTGGCTAAGGAGGGGTATTTTGGTAATTTGGCCAAGTATGGTGATTTTGGGTAGTTTGGGTGTTTTCGAGGTGTCTACGTAATTTGGGGGAATTTAAGGGCAAAAGGTTAGGTTGGGTGTCTTGGTAGAGTTGGAGTACCAACCACCATCAATAAGTCATGGACCAATGGAAACCTCATTTTGGGTTCTCTATGTAGTGGTCTTAGCCAAACCCTAGCCCAGGGCTAATGGGTTTAGGGGACTAACTACAGGAGTCTCCCAAAAATATTAAGGGATCAAAGCCTGGAAGTTTAAGTTCAGGATAGTGAGTGATTGTGAGTGTAACTGATTGCAAGTGAGTGCCTTAGCCCTAGACCAACACCCCTAAGATCCAGCAGTCCTAAGGGTAACTCATCTTGAGTTCCCCCATGGTGACCCCACCTACTAAGTGTTAGTGGTTAGGACCAATATGTGGACCTTCAAGTTTAGTAGAGAAGAGTTTGAATTTCTTATGGTGAGGGTTCCTTGTCTAGTTTTCTAAGAATAGTCAACAGGAAAGTTCTATGGCTAGACCTTAGGCTACTAAACAGGAAAAACTAAACCTCAACCAAAATTGAGGTCAACAAATGGACCCCCAATAGGTGTGGTGTACTGACCAAGCACACCATGCGTATTGGTGTTGACCAAAAAGATCAACAAAAACCAATACATACTCTTAAGTTAATAGACCCGGAAGTATGTGCACAGTTGTGTATGTGATTTGTTTCTGCTGGGGATTTAGCGGGTGATCGTCTGATTGAAATCAAAGAGTAGGGAGTCTCGCTGGGGATCAGAGATTGAATTTTGAGTTATAAAATTTCAGATATTTATAAAGGATGGGAGTTAGTATATAAGTGCTGACCCCGAGGTGGGAATTGAAATTTGGATATGAATCCCAAAATAAGAATCAGATGCAATAATCCATTTAAGGTGGTCTTAAAACTGATTTTGAAATATGAGAATAGGATTGTGTGGGAGAACCCAATAAAGATGGAAAACACAGAGGCTCACATCTAGCTCCAATGGGTAACAACAGTGTAGAAGATGGCGACCATTAAGGATACGCTCCATAAAAGAAAGGATTGTACTAGTTTGAGTTGCCTCTGGGGATTTATATTCGAAATGACAT
>NEWO01000317.1:761959-781565 GCA_003013225.1 Phalaenopsis aphrodite
TTAGGAATAATTATAATATTTTTCCTGACTTTCTAAATAAATATACTAAATTTCAAAGCTTAAAAATAAATTTTAAAGGCTAAAAAGGGTTTTCACTAAAAATAATTCCAATAAATCAAATAAAACTCAGAAAAAATACAAAAAGTTTCTCCTCTAGGTTCTCTAACCTCAAGAAGATTTTTCAAAAATGAAAAAATTAATTTTCCCCATTTAAACTATTTTATATTTAATAAATACCCAAGAATTTAAAATAATTTTTAAAATTCAAATAAAATTCAAAAAATCATGAAATTTAGTCCAAAGGCTTCTCTAGTCTAGGTCTACCACCAATAAAAATTTTAATGAATTAGAATTTACCTTGGTTAAGTTAGGAATTTTCTTTGAAAAATCTTTTTTTTGCATAAAAATAATTATATAAATTAAAATAAATTTTCAAAAATCACATTTTCTGCTCTCATGTTTTAATTGACCCATGAATAATGTAGGATAGAAATTTCAAAGTCATTTTAATTGAATTTAACAAATTACGAAGTGTTGGAGCCTTAGGGGCAAATGTGTAATTTTGGAAATTTAGCCTTAATTAACAATTAGGCTTAATTAAAGGAGGGAAATGGGCAACCTATGATCTTAATCAGTTTATTTGGATGTTTAAAATACAAGGGATTAATTGGTAGAAACCAACCTCACTTTTCTAAGTAAAAAGATAAGTTAATAAATTTCTAAATTATTAAAATTTGGAAGTTTATTAAAATAAATTGAACCTGGACTTAGGGGTATGAATTTTGAAGTCAATAGTTAATCAATTTAATACCCCTATTTTGATTTTCAAATAAAATTCAAATCATGAATTATGACCACCTAAAGCTTAATCTTTTAAAAATTAGTTAAAACACTCACCTAGGTCTTAAGGGCTTAGTAGTGACTTAGGCTAAATCAAGTTTTATTTAAATGAAGATTAAAAAAGTAAATTTCATTGAAAATTAGAACATCTTTCAAATACTGCAAGCCCAATTAGGACCAAAATTTGGTAAAGTGTTCCAATAACAATAACTTACCTCTTTAAGGGTCTTCATCCACATAATCTTCAAAATTAAATTATAAATGACAATTATCTTACTCTTAAGGATAATTAAGACATGAATCCTCACTGAGAACTACAGATATTTATAGGATGGATTGTTAAGCGACATAGGAAGTTTAAAAGAACTCGGGATTTTTCACTAGACAGCGAGAGAATAGCACGGACCTTCTTCTTTCTTTAGACTTGTTGGATACCTCAGAGATCTACTAAACTTAATATATTTTGCTTGGCAACATCATCCCTAATTAAACACTCAAGGACCCACCAAGATGTGACCTAGGGTTGGACAGGTCGTCAAAATTTTACTTCCCTGTTTCATATAAACTGGCTTAACATGTCGTTTGAGTTTCAGGTGGTGGAATGAAAAGACTCGCTAAGTACGCTTTTACAGTTTTGAACATCGTCTTTCTGGTACTTTCATACTGTACTTTTATACCTGCAAATTTTCATGCTAAACAACGACACCACCCCGCATGAATACTAAAACTATTAGGATATCACAAAACCAAAATCAAAACTAAAAATAAAATTCACCTCCAGAACATTTGAAATATAAAATAACTCAAAATTTAATCACAAACATCACAAAAAACTACAATTGCAACTAAATTAAAACATCTCTATTGGATGATCGGGAATTCATCGGAGGAGGTAACGTACGGTTGCTAACAAACTTCCCACGGACAAAATGAAATAATGGAACTCAGTAAGTTGAGTTTAATAAATTCATTTGGACTAAGTGAATCCAATAGAAAATAGTGGTGTCGAAATGAGGAAACCATAAGATCCTAACCTATGTCGCTCTAATTAACTTTAACATGCCCCATAAAATTTAAAGGACTTCAACCATAGGGCCACATAATTTGATATCACAACTTGACACACTAGAAAAATCAAACTCATTGCGACAAGGAACTTGGAGCTAGCATGGTGGGCAACACAACCATCTTCAATAGCAAAACCTGTCTTCCTCAACTAAACTAATCTTCCTTCTTTAAACTTAAACAACAAAGCCATAGGACTTTGAGGTTGCTTGCTTATGCAACGTAAATTCTCATCTTATCTTTAGGCCTTTGTATACCCCTGCTATACAATATAAGCCCTAACTCGTCTTAGAATTCCAATGTTGTCATTTGTCACGACTTAAATCCTCATATCTTCTAGGTGTGATTGTTTCACACAAATGTAATCCCTAACTAATAAAAATTGGCAGGATGAAACACATAAATATTTCCCCTCAAAACTAAAGCCAAACATTAGGATAGCTTGGGAAGTCACCGAGATTCTCCTCTGGATTTATGACATCATCTAGTTCTTCCTCCTTTGGACTCTATAACAAAATGTTCCAAATTTGTATCAATCCCCTTTCACGCCTCTACGTCCGATCTCATTGAAAAGTCCTACCCTTTGAAACTCCCTCAAGATAATATTTCTTGTTATTTTATCGAGAGTCTTCTTAGGTGACTTTGGTCATCTAAGATGTAATTAACTATAAGGGCTTGCCCTTACAGGAAGCTTTTCTCGAACCTAGCTTAATATAAACCCTGTTTAATTTTTTATATTAAATAAGGGAACTTGTCAGCAAATATAAAGGTTTAGCAGACCAAACGTATGTCATATATTCCTTAGTTTTTTTTATTGAGCCTCATCCTCAAGTACTGTATTTATCTTTCAGGATAGATACAGGATTTGAGATACAACGCTCTTTCACTTAAACTATGAAAAATATGTAGACAGTTTGTTTTTATATTTTTCTAAAACTAAATACATATGTAAATTAAAACTTCCTTCCGAAGAAGGCGACGAGATTTTGATTCTGATGACTAACAATTTCTTACGGGCAACTCCTCCAAACAAAAATAGTGCCAACAAGGTTATAAAATATGGCGCATAAATGACGCTTACTCGAGCATTTTTCCTCAATCAAAAAACCAACAGGCGCTTTCCAATAGTTAATTCATCAATTATAAAAAATGATGCATATATAACGTATAACTGACAGTTTTGCATGCTTCAAAATACCGATGGGTACGACATTAATAATCAAACTGTTAACGACATCACTCTTAACGGCAGACGAACTGTCAATTTTACGAAATAACGATTACAAATGACTCATTTTTTTCTCAAAAAAAACTACGACATTAAATTATCGAATAACCGTCGATAAATTTATACTTTCAGAATATCGGTAGGTTTTGGAATTACCAACAAGTGTTTTTCCTACGAGCTTAAAACCATCGATAACATTAAAAGTGAGGATTTTTCTTATCATAACAGACCGATTGTGGCTGTTGGAAAAAAGCCAAATTTTTATAGTGCATTTCAAACCCCAATTTCTCTTTTCTTCTCTCTTTCTGACTGCACTTCACGACAAAGCAAAGAGATTTTCTCCACCCTCTTCCTGGAAAATGCATTCAATTGTGTAGATTGAGATTTCTTTTTTTTTCTCATACTTATTTTCTGTTTCTTATCTCAAATTTTGAGAAGTGTCTCTTTATAAAATGAATGACTACTCATGATGAAAATCATAAAAGCATCAGGGCTATGAGTTAATATCAATCATATGATATTGAGTTTAATTTTATCAAATTTGCATTGTATAAATACTTAATTCTTTCTTAAAAAAGTTTATATTTTTTCTTGCTTATAATAATAACATTTTACTTCTTAATTGAGGTTTTTGAATTAAATTTTACAATAGTTTAAGTTTATGCCATTCAAATATCTAACACTACTGACTCATGACTAAAAGTAGGCTACCTTAAGCTTTATTCAATCAACTTTGAGACATTTTTATTAAAAATACTATTGTAGGCAGTTCCCTATTAAAGCCCAAAGACAAATATTTATATAAAACCCGTGGTATTTAAATTTCCCAAGTAAAAAAATCTCTGATGTAACTTTTTATTTGTATTTAAATATATGGAATCATAGTTTTCTTATTTAATGATTTTTTGTTCTTACTTTTACACAAAATATTTCAGAGTATGTTGATCATTTTTCTCTAAAAATTGGTTTAAATTCTTTTCATTGGTTGATACATTTCATTTATTTCAATAAATTTTATCATTTTTATCTTAAATAAATTTAAGTCTTATGTTTTAAAATCTAAAAAAAATCATTTGAGTTGGGAATGATCAAATTGGAACGGGATCATCAAAACTAATTTAAAATTTCAACATAATTAAAACTCAATCTAGAATTCATTAGAATAATTTTACTTCTTTAGTTAAATTTTTCAAAAAAAAATTAATGTTCTTGAGTTAAATTTGTCAAATTTTTGGCGCTGGTGCCGGGGAAGTGAAGTGAAAATTTTAAAGAATCTATTGATTTAAAAGAAAATTTTTGTTTTTAGAAAGTCTTATTTAAACTTTAAGTTATTGTATTTTATTTTGTGTGTTAGTTTTATTTTATTTTATGTTTGTGTATGCGTAATTCAGGTTCTGAAGGACTAGTTTCCTACGCTTTTGAATTAGAGAGAACTGTTAAAAAAATCAGAAAAACCAAAAAGATTAAAAATCTTCAAAAATCTAGAAAAATTACAAAAATGACAAACCAAAATGATCAAAATGTTGAAATTCATCAAGATTTTAGACCTTTAAGAGATTATGTCAACCCTGTTGTGGATGAACTTCATTGCAGTATTAAAAAATCTACTGTAGTGGTTAATTCATTTGAGCTTAAATCTATTATTATCCAAATGGTATCAAATAATATGTTTGGGGGATCACCAACTTAAGATCCAAATTTACATCTTGCCAATTTTCTAAAATTGTGTGTTACATTTAAATATGATGGTGTATCAGATGATGCCATAAGACTTAAGTTATTTCCTTTCTCATTGAGGGATAAAGCTAAGATGTGGTTGAATTCGTTAGCATCTGGATCTATCAGAACTTGAGGTGATTTAGCACAAAAATTCCTTGCTAAATATTTTCCACCATCAAAAACTGTAAAGCTTAGAAATGATATTACATCTTTTAATCATTTTGAAGGGGAATCTATTTATGAAGCATGGGAAAGATTTAAAGAACTCTTATTATGTTAGCAGTGGATTATGTATCCAAATGAATAGAAGTTGTTGCTTTACCTCGATGTGATGCTCAAAGTGTTGCAAATATTTGAAAACAAAAAAATTTTATAGATTTGGGATGCTGAGAGTTATCATTACATATGGGGGAAGTCATTTCAGAAATGTCATAATGGAGAAGTTATTAAAGAAATATCATATAAATCATAAGATTGCTACTGCTTATCATCCTCAGACAAGTGGTTTGGCTGAATTATCCAATCGAGAAATTAAAAGAATTATGGAAAACTCTGTGAATCCAACCAAAATAGATTGGCCAGTCAAACTTAACTATGTTTTGTGGGCTTATAGGACTGCATACAAAACTCCTATAGGAATGTCCCCATATAAGCTAATATTTTAGAAAGCTTGTCACTTACTAGTTGAACTTGAGCATAAAGTATATTGGGAAATTAAAGAGTTCAATTATAATTTTAAAGATGATGCTGAGAAAAGATTATTGGAATTAAAATGAGCTTGAAGAGATAAGGAATGAATCTTATGAGAGTGTCAATATTTATAAAGAAAAGATGAAGATGTGGCATGATCAAAGCATTCTTACTAAAAAATTTCAGTCAGAGCAACAAGTTTTGCTATATAATGCAAGGTTAAGATTATTTCCAGGCAAACTTCAGTTCAGGTGGATGGGTCCATTTGTTATGAAAAAAGTTTATCCTTATGGAGGTGTGGATATTAAAGATCCTAAGTTTGAGAAAATATTTAAAATTAATGGATGTAGGTTGAAACCTTATTTTATAGGGGATCAGCATAAATTTAATGATGAAATGATGTTGAGTCAACCAGAATAAAAACTGGTTATGTCGTGCTGACGACATAAAATCAAGCACTTTGTGGGAGGCAACCCATAGTTATGAGAGTGTTTTTATTTTGATTATTATTTTGTGTGTGATTAAGAAAATTGGGGTAGTATTTTTGATACTATTATATGTTAGTAAAGATTTTAAGACTTTATTTAGTGACCAAGACATGTTAGAATGAGAATTTCGATGTTAAGTTAACTAGTGCAAAAATGTGCATTGGCGCTTAGGCGCGGAAGTTTAAACACATGTGCAAAATTAATATTCTAGAATGTTTAACCACAAATTAGTTTGTAAAAACATTCTAAGGTAGTTTCTAAATGTGTCTAAGAGTTATTGGAAGGATTTAGGCCTATAAATGGAAGGGTTTTGTGAAGGAATTTCACCCCAGATCATTTCTAGCCCTAAAAGTCTAAAAGAAAGTGAAATTTAGAGAAAATGTCTTCATGGGAGATGGATTTGAAGAAGAAGGAAGAAACCATGAGGAAGAGGTTCATTACTCAAAGTGCACAAGAGATGTATAACGGTTTCATAGTCGTTAGTATTGAAGGGATATCAGAGAAGATCAATAAAATTGAGAGTATTGTGCTTTATTGGAGACCAAGTTACTTGAGTTGCATGCACATCTAGAGCATATTAGATGGCAATTAAAGATAGAATTTATTCACAAAAGTTATATAGAGGAAGCAAATAAGGAAATGTTCATAAATCATAAGTGGATTGAAGAAGAGTATCAGAGCTTGTCACCACTGTCCGTTTTCTCAACTTTATATTCCTGGAGAGACTAATGAAAGACAAGAATTTGTTCCTTCAAATGAAGAATGGAATTAAGTTAGTGTAAGAATTTGTGTGTTAGAAATTGTTGTTTTCAAGTGGTTCAGTGTTTAAGTCTTTTTTTAGTATTTATGACTTCTTATACGTGTTTAATTGTGAAATGATTGTTGTGTATTTGTATTTAGAAAAATTTTCCCATCCAAGACTATTTGGAGTCAGAATTAAGTGTTTAAAGGTATTTGTACTTGTTTGTGAATTAATAAAAGTTTGTTTGTGTGAAAATTTGTGTTATTTTTAGCATCAAATTGAAATAGTTATTATGGAGAATTTTGAGAGAGTGGGGAGTTATAGAAAGTTGGAAATAGTCATTTAAGTGCTATGAGACCATTTATGGGTAGTTTACTTAGGAAAATAGTGCATTTTACTTAAGTGCAAGCCAACCCGAGAGGTTGTCGCCTAAGAGCCATTTACCTACGCTTCAGCATCGGTTCGCGAACGGTTAAAATCGAAATTTCAGCCCGAAAATCACCATTTTTAACGCCACCATCACCTTCAACCTCTCAAGTATGGGATTTTTTAGGGCTAGGGCACATCTAAAGTGAAGATTTCTTGGTGGAATCAAGTGAAATTTGCTAGATCCAAGTTCCTTGATGTAAGAGCTTTACTTCTATGCAAAAATTTTGGATTCTCACTTAGTATTTTGAGCACATTTAGAGAAATTCAAAAATTCACTATTCATGGTGAAAAATGAGAAACAAAATCTATGAAAATTGCATGGGAATTGTAGTTTATACTTTGGAAGTTAAGTTTAGTAATTTAGACTTGATTTTTTAAGTTATTTTTGGAATTTATAAAATTTATAGAATAGCACCAAGAATGAAGAGGAGCAAAGGAAAGTGGCCTTTCGATTCGAGTAAATTTGTTAGTTCAAAGGCTCAGGATCAGTACAGTGATGCNAGTATCAGAGCTTGTCACCACTGTCCGTTTTCTCAACTTTATATTCCTGGAGAGACTAATGAAAGACAAGAATTTGTTCCTTCAAATGAAGAATGAAATTAAGTTTAGTGTAAGAATTTGTGTGTTAGAAATTGTTGTTTTCAAGTGGTTTAGTGTTTAAGTCTTTTTTTAGTATTTATGACTTCTTATATGAGTTTAATTGTGAAATGATTGTTGTGTATTTGTATTTAGAAAAATTTTCCCATCCAAGACTATTTGGAGTCAGAATTAAGTGTTTAAAGGTATTTTTACTTGTTTGTGAATTAATATAAGTTTGTTTGTGTGAAAATTTGTGTTATTTTTAGCATCGAATTGAAATAGTTATTATGGAGAATTTTGAGAGAATGGGGAGTTATAGAAAGTTGGAAATAGTCATTTAAGTGTTATGAGACCATTTATGGGTGGTTTACTTAGGCAAATAGTGCATTTTACTTTAATTTGAAAATTTTTAAAATTATGTGTTGGCGCCTAAGCGCCACATCTTGGGCTTAAGCGCGAGCCAACCCGAGAGGTAGTCGCCTAAGCGCCATTTACCTATGCTTAAGCATCGGTTCGTTAACGGTTAAAAGTGAAATTTCAGCCCGAAAATCACCATTTTTAACGCCACCATCACCTTCAACCTCTCAAGTATGTGATTTTTTAGGGCTAGGGCACATCTAAAGTGAAGATTTCTTGGTGGAATTAAGTGAAATTTGCTAGATCCAAGTTCCTTGAGGTAAGAGCTTTACTTCTATGCAAAAATTTTGGATTCTCACCAAGTATTTTGAGCACATTTAGAGAATTTCAAAAATTCACTATTCATGGTGAAAAATGAGAAAACAAATCTATGAAAATTGGATGGGAAGTGTAGTTTATACTTTGGAAGTTCAGTTTAGTAATTTTGACTTGATTTTTTAAGTTATTTTTGGAATTTATAAAATTTATAGAATAGCACCAAGAATGAAGAGGAGCAAAGGAAAGAGGCCTTTCGATTCGAGTAAATTTGTTAGTTCAAAGGCTCAGGATCAGTACAGTGATGCATTGCAATCACAAAAACTGATTCAGGAGCGCAGTTTTAGGATTCTAGGTGTAGACGTAGAGGATTTAATTGTTCACCGATAGTGGGAACGATTCTACTGTTTCTCTGCTGTGCTGGTTATTTATGTTGTCAGGGAGTTCTATGCAAACCTCCCTGAGGCTGAAGACAATATAGTCATGGTTAGAAGAAAGTTGGTACATTTTTCATCGGATGTAATCAACTTGTTTTATCATCTTCCACTTGATACGATATGTTTTTATGCAAATTATAGTCCAACTGAAGCAGAGTTAGACGAGATTATTTCTTACTTGACTGTTGGAAGAGGACTTTGGAAGATCACTAATGAAAGGAGAGTCAACTTCCCAACTTCAAAGTTATTTGCACCTTCAAAGGCCTGACACTTTTTGCTTCTGCTCTTCTACTACCAACCAATCATCTCAAGGAAGTGATCAGAGAGAAAGAGACGTTAAATTATTGTATCCAGGAAGGAGAGATCATCAACATATGAGCTTTGATTTATTAGACTATCATTAGTTCTGTCACTGTCGTTAGTAGTGCAGGTCTGTGATTTAATTCCTTGATCTTTTCTTTGTGTGAGCAGGCTAGAGTTAAATATGATAGCTAGGAGGAAGTGTTGTTACCTCTAAACCCCCTCACTAAGGCAAATGTGAAGACTTTTTTTGAGTATTTTATTTTTGGCTGGAGAGGAAGATTTTCTAGGAGTTATGGAATGGAGACATCTGCTACTTCTACCTCTGCTGCTTCTACATCTAGAGCATCTACCTCACGTGCTTCTACATCTAGAGGTGAGTCTACTGAGACCCAAGATCAGTTAATGCAAAGGATGATGGATCATATTAATTTTACCACAGATAAAGTTCATAATTTAGCAGAGCATACATATAGGTATGGTCGGAGAAAGAGTGATTACGAAGAGAATATCCACTCATCTCTAGAGAACCTAATTACGGGTGACCCAGGAGTGCAATTTCCTCCATATCCTCGATATCCTGATTATGAGCTTGTATAAAAGTGGTATAACAGATCAGAAGTGAGGAGTAGAAATGAGAGATTTTTATGTTTGTAATATGTGTTAGACTATGTGCTTTGGACTTGAGATTTGTGATGTGTTATTTAATCTTATGTTGTGGACTATGTGGTGTAGTGCTGCTACATTTGCATCTTTGTGATGATATGTATTATTTTTTGTGTTTTTTGACTTTTGTATTTTATTGTTATTGTGATGTTTGAGTTAGTTGGTAGTTTCTTTTAAAATTCTAGGATAGTAACTGTAGTGTGTTTTGTGATTTAGTTAGTTTAGAACTTAACTCAATTCTATGTTTTTTGAAAAGATGAAAATCTTGCTAACATAGGTCTTAAATATTAACTTTGAGAAACTGTTACCCCGTATTTTTCTTTTATCATGTTTGTGAGTTTGTTTTTATGTTAAGATTATGAAGTCAAGTCAGTGTGTTAGTCTGTTTTTATGTTTATACCTACTATTTAGAAGTCTATTGAATCTCTATATGCTAAATTTAAATAAAAATATAAGAAAATTTGATCAAAATTAATTTCACTCCTATTTTTAGTTTTATACTTGTATCATTAGGGTATAAAATTTATTGTTAGCAGTTATTTTAATTTTCATTCCTTCTTATATATATTTGATGTTAAACTGTTTAATCTGTTAAAAATTTAAGTTTGGGGGGGTGAAAAAAATTTTCAAAAGCTTAATTTTATTTGTTCTCAAATGAAGTACAAGTAAATTTGATTTGAAAAGAAAAATCGATCATGTATATGAAGTTATATTAGGGAAGTAAATTTTGATTTTAGAAATAAGTAAGAGAATTTAGTTGAAATTTTGAGTAATGAAGAAAAACTTTAAGTTAAAAGAATTAGTGTAGAAAATGATTAATATAAGTAACTATCTTTAGTAAGAAACATTGTATTTTTTAATATTTAAGAAATTTAAATTTTTATTTTTAATACTTAAATTTCTTTTATTAAAAATAATTTTCAAAGCTATTATTATATTTATAAGTAAAAGTTTTGTATCAATACTTTGCTTTAGGAAAGGAAAAGTAGAATTCAAAATTCTTAAAGGCCTATCCAGACATAGTAATCATTGCCTAAAAAAAGAAAAAGAAAAAGAAAAGAAAAAGAAAAAGAAAAAAAAACAGAAGAAGAAGAAAAAGTGAGGGAGGAGAAGCTTGAGGATTAGTGCCTAATCAAAAATTGGTTCTACATTTGATCTTATTAAAGTATAAGACTTGAAAACATCTTAAGCTTATAGATATAATATAGTAAGTAAAACTATTCGTAATAAAAATTTTTAAGTGGAGATAATAAAAAAACTAAATTCTAAATTTGGAAGACTTACAATATTTCTGAAATAGATCGGAACTCATATTTTCATCTTTCTTAACATTAAAAATTTTTAAACTTTAAGTTGGTCTCATTTACTGAATATTTTTTCTAGATTGGACTACTATATTTCTAAATATAAATTTTAGTAACTCCTAAAGAAACTCATATACAAATCATACATATTTAGTTTTTAAAGAGTGAAGTGTCACTTGAGGATAAGTAACATTTTAAGTTTGGGGGATTCTGATACGCCTAAAATATATAGTATTTTTAGACACTTTTTTATACCTATTTTTGATATATTGCGCTTTAATGGAATGTATTTTTGTGTTCTTCTTTTAGGTACAGATAAAAAGGTGAAAAATGCTTGAAGAAGTGAAAGAGGATTAAATTTGGAGCAAAAAAAAAGTTAAAAATGCTTAAAGAAGTGAAAAAGGATAAAAATTGGAGCAAAAATTTGAAAAATGCTTAAAGGAGTAAATAAGGATCAAATTTGGAGCAAATAGGTGAAAAATGTGCAAAAGTGTTTTGGTGCCTAAGCACCAGCTCTTAAGCACCGGTTAAACACAGAAGGTCGCGCCTAAGCACCAAAGGCCCCGCACTTAAGCGCAGTGGCAATTATTGGATGAGTAAATTTGGTTTTTGCAAAATTTGAAGAGTTTTTTTAGGCACCAATTCGCTTAATAGGTGGTTTCAACCACCATTGACGAAAATTATTGCAAAAGGATGCATCTCTTGGGGAAATACATCGAATCAAGACACATTTTGAAGAGATACCAAGGCACTTTTTGGAGAATTATAAAAGAAGGAAGATTGAGACTTCGAAAGGGGTCCTGAAAGTACTGGGAAAGTTAGAAAAGTCCAAAAATGGGAAGTTAGTTGGAGAGATTTTCAGGCACCACATATTTATCCTTTTTATTTTAGTTTTATATTGAGAGTGTTGTAAAAGAGAAGAGATTCAAAAGAACTTCAAGAATTTGGTGGAAGACTTGAGATAAGCTTTTATCTTTTGTTTTAGACTACTTTCGGTTTTAATTGAGACTTGTTGTTGGTTTGACAATGATTTCTACTTTTAAACTAAAGTGTGGTTTTGTTTTCTCCATAGATTCTGAGTAGTTTTCTTTATCTTTCCTCTTAAAATGATAAGTAATTAAGTGTTGGATGGAAGTTGTGGAGAGTATTGATCTTTAATGTTTGAAGAATTTCTAATGAATTAAATTCATGTACTTGATTTACTTCTTGATTTGGCCAATCTAGATGTTAAAATTTGTTGGGAGCACATGTAAGAACCGAGCTGGTATTGTCACAGTCAACAATTAGAAAAAATCACATGAGGTTGTATGAATGAGAGTGTATTTCATATGATTGAGTGCAAATAAATAGTGAAATATTCATTAAAGAGTGTAGAGTTAGAGGACTTTAAAGTGACAGGTCAAAGCCCCCAACTTGGTTTATTGTTTTAGGTTATGATACGAGATGTTAGCCCCTAGGTGGAGGGAATCGAGGGAACTCTGGAATGAGAGCTAGTATCTTCCTTGTCTAGCCGGTCTTCAGAACTATTCCAACTTTAAATTAGTCAATGTTCTTTATAGCATCTCTAGTAAGGGTAAAGAATAATATTGCTCTTATTTGGCACAACGCAATATGCATACTTCCAAAACAGAATTCCTATACTTATTACTGATTCTTGATAAGGAGAAAGATATTTTCATATTTAGTGTTTTCCTTCTACAAAAACTAAAGTTATCATTTTTAGTTTGTTCTGTTTTTGTCAAAATATTAAAATTACCAAAAATATTTAAACTTTCTTTACTACGAAAACGTCTTTAGTTTAAATAATTATCTTTTTTAAAAAAGAAAGTTTTCCAAAAAGTGCATATTACATATCTTCCCTTTGGGTTTGATATTCAGGTCTTAATCAAAAAATCCTATATTACTTGATAACGATGTGTATATTTGCGTAGTATCCCAAAATATATAAATTAAAAGTTAAATTCTTATGTTCCTTTAAGATCAAATTTTTTGTTTTATTGCGAAATAAAAAAATATAAGTGAAAGATATAATCAAAATTATTGTTATACTGTTGCATATAAGCAGTTTCGGGATCAACAAGCACTCTCAATTCTCACTTAGAAGTGTAATGAAGAAGAAATCTCTCACCCTCCCTCACCTCTTACAACCCTAGAAGACAATCTCCAAGCCCTTGACTTTCTCTCTCTATCTCTCCCTCTTGGTTCTCACGCTACCTATCTTTTTTCGCCCCCCCTCTAGAAGTTCTTCTCCAACTTGATTTTATTTTGGGCTCTCTCCTTTGAAAAGGATTTGAACTTGCCTCCAAAATTAAAAAGTGAAACCTTTGAATTCAAAAGATGTGCCTTTTTAATTCAAGAGTCAAATCCCTTAAAACTAGAACCTTCTAAAGTGTCTCGATACATTAAATCACTTCATACGGTGTTTAGAACAAATCTTCATTTGAAAATTCACGCAAAATTTGTCTCAAATTGCTTTAATTTGAAAAATTCGCATATGGCGCATCATGTGCCGATCTGGCGCATCATGCGCCGATCTGGCGCATCATGCGCCGATCTGGCGCATCATGCGCCGATCTGGCGCATCATGCGTCAGCGCTCTAGATTTTCGCACATCATGCGCCAAACCCAATTTTTGGTTATTTTTGCTCCAAATTTTGCATCTTTTCCCATTTTTACTTAAATGTCTAAAAATAGTATACCTGCAACAAAAGCACAAAAATAAATTTCTTTAAAATGCAATATCACTAAAAATAAGCAAAAAAAATGGTACTTAAAACACTATATTATTGTTGTGTATCAGACGCTCAAAAGTCCGGTGCTAAGGTGCTGGTGTAGTGGTGCCTTGCCTCTCGGTTTCCTAAGGTGAGATTAATGCCTAGGAGATCAAAAATCCTTCGCTAAGGCGTCAGTCACTTGGGTCCTCTTTAGCTTCAATTCACCTTCACTTTGCTCCACTTTTAATACCAAATTTACCTGCAAGAAAATTATAAAAATATCTTTCTTTAAATTGCAAATTCATCCATAAAAATTTGCAAAATATAAAAGAAATTAAATATTCTTTTCTACATATCTTAGTGGTGATGTGCATGTGTATGCAATATGTGGGTGGTGCATTTCCAACTTTAAAGCATTTCCAACCTTTTATAGGAACTCAACTTGAGTTTCAATATGTTGTTTTCAATCAACTCCACTAAATGTTAAGGATTTGAATCCATTTGTGTAAGACTAGAAGAAGCCAGGAAGTGATTTGAATTGTTTTAAAAGGTGTGGGTCCCAACATTAATCCTCTGGGAGAATCAGTAGTGGAGTAGTATGATTAGATTTTAACCTCTGGAGATTGAAACAGGCCTCGCCAAAAATGAGGTCAACAACATATTTTAGAGTAAAGGCATTCTATTTCTTTCATTATTTGATTGGATATATTACTGTTGATATTACTGTTGACAGTTATGCTATTTTGTTAAATTCTTGAGATTGTATATTCTATGTTATGATAGAAGGTGTGGTAATGTAAATACAAAAGAAGTTATTTATTATTTTCCTCTTGTTACAGGTTCTTGATGGCTTACTGTCAGTTTTATGATGTTCCAAACATATCCATAACCGACACAGAACCGATGGCTCATGGTGCGTCACAAAAAAAACGACTGGTGCAACATATTTACGACACTTAACCCATCAGTTATAAAATATGATGCATAAACGACGCTTAACCGAGAATTTTTTCCTCAAGCAAAAAACCAACAGGTGTTATGCTTTTCAATAGTTAACTCATCAGTTATAAAAAATGATGTATATACAACGTATAACAGATAGTTTTGTCTGTTTCAAAATACCGACGAGTGCGACATTAACAGACGAACTGTTAACAACAGCACTCTTAACGACGGACGAACTGTCGGTTTTACGAAACAATGATTACCGTTGACTCGTTTTTTTCTCGAAAAAAACTACGACATTAAATTGTCGGATAACCGTCAGCAAATTTATACTGTTAGAATATCGTTTGGTTTTGGAATTATCAACAAGAGTTTTTCCTACGAGCTTAAAACCGTCGATAACATTAAAAGCGATGATTTTATTTATCATAATAGACCGATTGTGGCTGTTGGAAAAAAGCTAAATTTTTATAGTGCATGTCAAACCCCAATTTCTCTTTTTTTCTCTCTCTCTCTCTGGTTGCACTTCACGACAAAGCAAAGTGATTTTCTCCACCCTCTTCCTCGAAAATGCATTCGATTGTTTAGATTGAGATTTCATTTTTTTTTTCTCATACTTTTTTTGTCTTTCTTATCTCAAATTTTTAGAACTGTCTCTTTATAAAATGTATGACTACTCATGATGAAAATCATAAAAGCATTAAGGTTATGAGTTAATATCAATCGTATGATATTGAGTTTAATTTTATCAAATTTGCATTGTATAAATACTTAATTCTTTCTTAAAAAATTTATATTTTTTCTTGATTATAATAGTAACATTTTACTTCTTAATTGAGGTTTTTGAATTAAATTTTACAATAGTTTAAGTTTATGCCATTCAATATCTAACACTACAGACTCATGACTAAAAGTAGGCTACCTTAAGCTTTATTCAATCAACTTTAAAACATTTTTATTAAAAATTTTATTGTAGGCAATTGCCTATCAAAGCCCAAAGACAAACATTTATATAAAACTCGTGGTATTTAAATTTCCCAAGTAAAAAAATCTCTATGTAATTTTCGATTTATATTTAAATATATGGAATCATAGTTTTTTTATTTAATGATTTTTTGTTCTTACTTTTACACAAATAATTTCAGAAAATGTTGATCATTTTTCTCTCAAAATTGGTTTAAATTATTTTCATTGGTTGATACATTTCATTTATTTCAATAAATTTTATTTATTTTTATCTTAAATAAATTTAAGTCTTAAATTTTAAAATCTAAGAAAATATCGTTGGAGTTGGGAATGATCAAATTGGAACGGGATCAAATCTCATTTAAAATCGTTAAAATTTCAACATAATTAAAACTCAGTATAGAATTCATTAAAAAAATATTACTTCTACAGTTAAATTTGTCAAAAAAAAATTTACTATTTTTGAGTGCTTTCTTAAGAAGATTTAATTAACTATAAAAGCAAACATCAAAATTTTCAAAAATTTTGAATAACGAAACAACGTGTAGGCCAGCACTAGCAGCCAAATACTATCTTTAAGCCAAGTAAAACAACATAAATAACACGCTATAAAACCAACGAAAGACATTCAAAAAAACATTCCTTTCAGTAAGCATCTTGCGAGGGAGGAAGAGACAAGTTATGGAGGAGGAGAAGCCCCCCTCCCCACCTTCTTCTTCTTCTTCATTGCCGGCTCCTTCGCCGAGCACAAGGTGGAATCCCACCAAAGAACAGATCACCATTCTCGAAGGTCTTTACTGGCAAGGTATCCGAACTCCAACGGCTGATCAAATACAGCATATCACCAGCAAGCTGAGGGAGTTCGGTTCTATTGAAGGGAAAAATGTCTTCTACTGGTTTCAAAATCACAAAGCTCGTCAGCGACAGAAACAGAAGCAAGAGAGCTTCGCCTACTTTAGCCGTCTACTCCACCGCCACCCTTCGACACCGCCTCCAACACCACCGCCACCGCCGCCAGGTATATCTTGCAGCAATGGTTTGTTCATCTTTCTTCCATTAATGTGTTATATATTTACTAATCGTCAATTCCTTAATGTCCACTGTTACATATGAGCGAATTAAAATTGTGTCAACATTTTTTTTTGTTTTGAGAGACATTTTTTAAAAGATTTAGTTTTGATTATCTCATATTTATTTTAAATTTTTAATGCTGCATATGAGTTTGGTTTAGTTTGATTAGGCATTGCTTTTGTTAGAATATTTTTTTTGCTTAGATCCGCTGCTTTTGTTGGTTTAGCAAAAAGTTCCAGTTAGATAAAGAAGAATATGCATTTAAAGGGAATAATTTAGTGCATTTATTTTTTTTATCTGTTATTTTGAATCCGAATGCTGCATATAATTTGGGTGCAAACTTTAACGTACAGTAATATATATTAGTTGCATGCATTATCAAACATAAATTCATTTGTCAACCATTACATTTTCATGTTGTTTGTTAAAAGAAGGTACCATCCAATTCCTATATATTAAAATATCAACCACCTAAACTTCGAGAAAATAATACTCTTCTAAGATCAAGATAAATGACATAATTTTGTAATTATCACTCTTATTTTCTCCAAAAAAATTATATTCTCACTTTATTATTATGTTAGCTTGCTCTCCATTTTGCCTTCAAGTGCATCAAGTTAGCGGAGTTGGTTTGTACAAGCCACAGTACCCCCACGTCTACTTAGCTGGAGGAGCTTTGAGGAGGCCATTGCCGGAGCTTCAACGAATGGAAATAGCTTCAAACAGAACAATAGAACCGATTTCTAATGCTGGTCAACGCTCTTATCAAACCCTGCAGCTCTTTCCTCTTCACCCAACCGGCATATTGGAGAAGTCTGAGAGAGCTCTTACATCCGCTTCCATGGAAACTGAATGTCATGAAGATGGTCAAGATGAAGAAGATTATGAGATCTTGCCATTATTCAACTTTTTTGGCGCTAACAAGAGCTAATCTAGGCTTAATATGACTAGTTTTTGAAGAGATTTGAAGTATTTTGCTTTAATCTCTTTTTTCATTTTTTTTTCTTTAATTTTTATTGTAGGGTGGAATTGAGAAGAGATTAATTTTGAATTGTTAGAAGTGAGCATGGGCGGCTCTGATCACTTGGGTTTTTGAATATTGAAAGTGAATTAATGTGATTGAGAAGCTGAAGGGTTAGCGTAATCTGAACATTTATTTAGCCCCATTCTTGTTGGTTTTTTTTTTTTTTTTTTTTTGCTTGTTGCAATCTGCGCTGTAAAGAAAATTTATTCCTTATGTTCCTTTTTGTTTGCGTTCTCCTAATTTAATAAGCTAAAATATTAAATGAGAAGCATAATTTAATTATTGTTGGGCATATTTATGTAAATGTCCCTTAGTTACTGTTTTCTGGAATTCTGGGATAATTTGAAATCATAGGACAGTTATAGTGAGAGAAATTCTGTTAACATTAATGTGAATAATTTTTATTGTCATTTATTAGATTTGTTATAGTTACGTTTTAATAAATAAAAAGAGAAACTCATAGATATATATATATATATATATATATATATATATATATATACAATAGAATTCATGTGTATTTATCGATAACATTTATGTTTGGATATTGCATTTATGACACTTTGGTGCCATAAAACAGTTAGAAGAACAATGAAAATCAAGAAGATACAACACCAAAGTATATGGCAGGATAAGGGAATATTGGAAAATAAAGAATTAATGATATTTTTTAGGTAATGTTAAAAATTGTCAGATTTTGTATTTAAAGGTGTAAATTTAGATGCAAGATTAAATTTATTGGTTTGACAATAAAAAAAAAATCAAATGAATGTTACTTTTATAGTGTTATTTCGAATACATAAAATTATCACATAAAAAATTATGTGATAGAAATTTGAATCACTCAAATAAATTGCAATAATTTTTAAGATTTCCATATATTTAAATTTAACCATGCATGGTACTGATTATGAACATCTGTTTTAGTTCATTATTGCGTAGCATGCACGCAAGGCTGCTGTCGTGGACTTTGACTTCTTGAGTCTTGGAAGAAGAGTACGCCCGCTTGCAGTTTGCCGCAGCCCGCAGGGCTTATTGCCTTATTTGGTGCATGCTCCAGCTATTATATTGTGTGGAGCCCAAGTTGAAAATACAATTTAGGCTATTTAACATCACATATCGCATTAATAGATATTATTAATATAAAAGTAAAAATTGTTTTTAAACATCAACGGTAAACATATTTTTTGTCCCTTCTAACTATACTGATTCAAACAGTAGGAACGTCGCTCAGGACTGTAAGTTGGAGAAGTTCTCTGCAGTTTTCCCATTTGTCTTTATAAATAGCCCTCTCCCATATCCACATTATTTGTCCAAGTCAGATGACTAGTGGATAGAAAGAAAACATAAAGAGATGGGAAGCATAATCTTCATTGTCAAACCAATAAATTTTAGGGATTGCTACATAAGTAGCACATGAAACAGTAATAGTTATGTACCTCGCACATAAACATTTCTATTTATGTATAAAACACATTTGGTTCTCCTTGGTTATCTTCTCCTGTGTCGCAACCGACATTGAAGACTGCTGACAAGAACTCATGGGGCGAGAGCATGCTGGCTTGCGGCTCCGGAGAGATGTGTCTCTGTTGAAATTTTCTTAACTGCAGCCCAAATCATTAAATATAAAACATCTAAAGCCATTTTGTAAGCACCGACAAGCTCAACGGAAGCCCAGCTCTCCCCCTTGTCGTCGATGGAAACCACCAGCCTTCTCTCGTCCGATG
>NEWO01000318.1:0-14369 GCA_003013225.1 Phalaenopsis aphrodite
AGAGGTAGACCTAGGAAGACTTGGGCTTATTGTATTAAAAATGATCTTAATTTATTAGAACTAAATGAAAATATGACACTAAATAGGACGCAATGGAGAAAAAGAATTCATGTGGCCGACCCCACGTAGTGGGATTAAGGCTTTGTTGTTGTTGTGTAAGTTTTTCGAAAGTAAACTGTATGGTAACAATGTGATACATTTTTTTATTGTACGCATCAAGTTTAAATAAAACTTCATTTTGAGAGGCAGCTTTTTGCTATTGAAGCTAAGTATTGAAGGGGGTAAATTTCCATCCTTGTAGATTTCTTGCACTAAAACTTAATTTTAATTAAGAAAAGGGGAATTTACATACATACCACACAGTTCTAATGTATTCATCTATCTAACACCTAAACATTCATATTTACATGCATACCACACAAATCTTTGACATCACATCAAAATTACCACCATTACTACCCTTTTTAAATTGAAATACACTTGTTCATGCATAGGCTTATGACACCAAATTGTTGTAACTGTAAATATTAAACTTTGGGTGTTAGATATGTAACTACATAAGAATTGTGTGGTTTGTAAGTAAATTTTCCCTTAGGAAAACAGGCAATTTCCACCAGTTAAATGAAGATAGCATCCCCTTTGAGGTGAAGGCATCCATCTTTAAAGGAGAGGATAATATTAAATGACAAATGTTTTGTTGATTAGTAAGTATGATTCTTAGGATACAATAACAACAACAACAACAACTAGCCTTTATCCCTTGCTTCCTATTGATTGTCATATTTTAACTTAATTCTAACAACTAAATGATCATTTTTATACAATTTGCCCCCAATCTTTCAAGGTCTACCTGTCTTTCTTAACATAAGACGAATCTAAAACATCTACTCTCCTAACCGAACCATTAGATGACCGACGTTTAATCTGACCAAACCATTTAAGACGACTCTCTCTAATTTTATTCGCAATTGGAGTTAGACCAACTCTATTATGGATATATTTATTTCTCATTTTATCTCTAAGTGTCAAGCCACTCATCCATTCAAGCGTTCTCATCTCGGCAACACTTAAGTTTGTTTTATGCTTCTCTTTTAAAGGCCAACATTCAACGCCATAGAGCATTACAGGTCTCACCACCATGTTATAAAAAATTTTCTTTTAGTCTAAGTGGTACTTTTCTATCACACAATCGGCCTGATGCATTCCTCCACTTCAACTAACAAACTTGAATTCTACTAATAACATCCCCATTTATATCACCATCACTTTGAACAATAAGCCCGAGAGATTTAAAACGTTCACACCTTTTTAATGATTTGATCAATCATAGTTATAACTCTGTCACTATCGCTACTACAACTAAAATTACATTCCATGCATTCAGTTTTAGTTCTACTCAAACGAAGGCCTTTAGTCTCCAATGTAGACCTCTATAATTTAAGTTTTTTCTGAGCTCTTCTCGAGTTTTATCCATAAAAAGGATATCATTAGCGAAAAGCATTAACCAAGGTACATCCTCCTGTAAATGTCTAGTAAGAGCATCCATAACTAAAGCAAAAAGATATGGGTTTAAAGCCGATCTCTGATGTAATCCAACTGAAATAGGAAAATATTGGGTCAATCCTCCTTCTGTTTGAACACAAGTAATAGCTCTAGTATACATCTCACGAAGATTGTTACTTGTTGCTGCCTTGCAATATTTATTTTTTTAAAATAGAAATTTCTCTTCATGGTGGCAGCACTTTCTATGGGTGAAAAATTTTTCTTGTATTCAATTAATCTTTCTTCTCTCTTGATCTTGGAAGTTAGAATTGAGTTCCGTAGGAGCCTAATTTAAAAACCTTTAAAGTATTCATACTCTTTTAGATGTTTTACAATTCCTCACTTTGAATTTCCCATGTAACATTTGGGTTTCTAATCCGTACTTCTTTTATGTTTCTTAATTTGGGAAAATAACATTTAGCTAACCGATCATTCTGAAGATAATAAGTGGAATAAAACAATTGAGGTAAGGACCTCTATTTTATCTTTAGACAATTTATTATTTGTATTGAAGCTTTAGTGCACACTGTTACTAAGAGAAACCATAGTGCACCAATATTTCTTTAGATAAAGTTTAAACATGCCAAATTTGTATAGAACTCCCCTAGATATGGGCGTGTAATGTTGGGAGACAAGAAATGACATAGCATACTAGGTATAAACATAATTTGGACCAAGAGAAGCCATAGCGCACCAATTCTTCTTTATATAAAACATAAACATGTCAAATATCCATAGAATGCCCCTAGATATGGTTGTGTACTGTTGGGAGACAAGTAATGACATTGCATACTCCATATAAACATAATTGAACCAATTAACTTTTTCTTTTTATTTTATCTTTGACTTTTTGCTCCTAAGATCATTTTATTGTATTTGAGTATGTTTGACAACTATTAATATTCAAGATACAATTTTTTTATGGTACTTTTCTTATTTTATAACGAAGACAACGTCCTATGCGGGCGATAGTATTAACAATTTAGGGTATGTTTGGGGCAGCTGTAGCTTATCCAGCTTCTGCTGAGAAGCAGCTTATCCTGATAATCTGCTGATGAGCAGATGAACCGGATAAGTTGTCTGGCTGTTTGGTTTGCGCTTATGGAAAACAGCTGATTCTGGAAAATTGACAATCTGTCATTGTTCTGAATAAGTTGTTTAGCTGTTTGGTTAGTGCGTTTTGTAAACAATTTATTTGTAAAAATTTTTTAATTAAATAAATAATTTGTGCAGCAGAATTTGTTATTTTTTCAACAAAATTAAAGAAAAATATTCAGACAAGAAAATATGAAAAAGTTGATTTATATTTATATAACTAAAACATATCCGATCACATCAAATGAATATGTTACACATACAAAAGTCAAATGCATCAGCACATACTACTACAAAGTATAATAAAATTCCATAAAAAAGAAAAAAAAATAACATATTAAAATGACAAGTAAAAATATGATAATGTTAACTTTATAATGTAGCAGCATATCACGGCCCATGCTACCTCCATCTGACACTCCAGAACCCTGAGCAAACTTGTCCGACTGCGATATCGTAGAAACAGAATAACTCGAATCACATGCGGCGTTCTCCCGTTGTGGTATTATTGAACTTCTAGCAGCTGTGTCCAATTGACCCTTGTCCCTATGCGACATTCTCTCGTAGAAATAGTTCCACTGTCGACCCATCTGAAGAATTTGCAGTCGTCCGGTCCTTGTCCCCACCGCGGGCACCTGTAGAATTGCCGCCCGTAGCTATGTGTCTGTCGTGATGTGAATAACTATGACGGTAGACCACATCGGCACATCATTTGCCCTGACTTCCCTGAATACCTCGAGCTCATTGTCTTGCAATTATTATAAAAAGCGTAGATCAGTAAAAAATTAGAGGGAATAAAAAAACTCAACTTACCAAAGTGTGAAAGTAATGGTTGCAACAGAGTTCTTTAGTTATCCAAGGTGCTCCACTATTATATGAATAAAAGTAATAAACATAAAAAGTAAGGGGGCAAAGTTTGATCTCCTGGAAAGTAATGCTGTAAACAAACCTATCTCCCGAACAGCTATATTGAAAAAAAATTAAGGAATGCCCTGAAATGTAAATTTTCTGTTTGAACAATTATTAGGTTTTGCCACAACTTTCAGGCCAAAAGACACATTTGCAGTTTGTATGAATTGACATCGTTCACCATCCATAAATTGAATGCTTCGAGTGTTATGTATGTAAACAGAATTAAATAGAAACCGAGAGAATGAGCATTGATTTTAAACTAAAATTACTGAATTAGCATCTTTCACCAGCCATAAATCCAAGTTTTTTTCTCAATAACATAATACAAACTTTTTTCTCCTCTGAATAAACTCACTATTAAAATGTTTTGAGTGCTATGCATGTAAACAGCTTAATAATTTCCATGCATACCACGTGATTCTTATGCATTAACATATCTAACACCTATATTTAAAAATTGAAATACACCTTAATGTAGAAGCCATGACATATCAACTGAAAACCAAGCAGGTGCACTTACAATTTGAAGCAAGTCAACTGAAAACCACTTTTGAATCTCTAAGCAGGTATCCATGATGCAGATGTAAAATAATCTCATTAATGTTAAAATTGCTACCAACTCTCCCAACTGACATGAAAACAATCTCATCAATGTTAAAACTACTACCATATGAGCAATAAAGATAGGACAACGTCAACAGACAGGATCCCAAATCCAAACAGAAATTCCATCTCGATCAGGAAGAAAAACTGATAACAACAAGGTCCCAAATGCTTTCCTCCAATTCCATCATAAAAGAAATAAATGACACAATGGTTGCTGTAATTATTTAAGTCATCCTAATGTGTCAATTTTTTTGAATACAGGATCAAAGAAATAACTATTTGCTATCTTTATAAGCCAGCACATATCAATACCCCTACTTCCTGTTTTACACAATAACTATCAGCACATACAAACCCAACTTATGAGCTTCCTGTGAGGTAGATGGAAAAAAAAAAGAAAAAAACATTGTTTAAAATCTTGTTTTACTTCAATTGGAACATTCTTATCACGAAACAGTTAAATGCACTGCAGATGAACTCTAGAAATTGCTTAAGACCATAAAAGAACTTGAATTAAAATACCGCATAAATTGCTTAAGTGACAGTCCATGATGCTTCCAAAACATATTCTAAACAGTCCAAATGCTTCAAAAAATATCAAATACTGTCATTTGTAAGAGCAATGTTACTAATGTATATAAATATTGGCAATATATATACATGTATAAACCTGTCAGTTCTTATGTATATACATATCTAGCACCCATTTTAATTTTTTAAATCAATAGCACTGAAATCTTTAAAAATTATGGTGTACGTACATACCTAAAAGGATTAAAAAACAAAGTCATTATGCTTATATTCCAACCACATGGGTTTGGATTTGTAAATAAATCCTCATTCCCTTTTGGTCCCCGAGAACTTCTGATACCATATATCCACATACATAACACAATTCCAGAAAACCATTTGAGTGTTTAACACTTCCCCACAAAGGTTTTATAAGGAATTCCTTTTATGAATTGTGTTCTCTAAATTAAAGCACGGAAGCATAGAACTAAACTATCACATACTAAGGGAGAACCAATAGTCATAAACTACACAAAATAAAGAATACACGCACACACTGCCAAAATAAAATCATCCATATCTGGAATAAAACTCCCAGAAAACCATAACTACAATGTCAAACATAACAAGAACCAATGTAATATTGTCTCTCCGAAGCAAAATAGCCAATATATTTGTTCAAACTCAAAACTCTAATAGAAATTCCCAATATCCAAATACCATATTAGTTAACACATAAACTAAAATTCACGATTGACTAATATCAGTTGTTATTTGTTCTCTTAATGCCGCCATCTCAGATGCACCTTCACCCTTTCGATTGTATTGTTCTTGTAACTCCATTTAATCTGGCATTGTATGTCCCACAAGGTATTCATATGCTTCAGGTGGGATTTCATTGAAATCATCTTCTATGAGGGCGAATTCTTCATCTGATCTGGAGGGGTGCCACCTAATGAAATTGTGTAATGCAATAGTACCAACTACAATTTGAAGTTGCTTCCGAAATGAGTAAGTCGACATATCACGTAGTATAACCCACTTCTTTTTCCACACTTTGAAAACTCTTTCGATTACACCTCGCAATGATGAGTGCCTTTTGTTGAAGAGTTCTTTTTTTTCTCGTGCTATCCCGCTGGATCTTTCAAAATCGGGAATGTGGTACTTCGTATCCGGATAAGGCTTAAGATACTCCATTTGTAATGAATATCCAGCGTCGACCAAATAATATTTATCTGCTAAGTTACAGTAATTAGAAATTAAAGTATAAATACAGAACAAAGGTGTTTTGATGATCATCTGGAGGAGCAAATGGAAAACCATGTCTAGGGTTTCTGGTAGCAAACTTAAAAATACAACTATCGTGTGTGCTTTCTTCCCATCCAGCCATAACAAAGATGAAACACATGTCAAAATCACAAACGACCATAATATTTTGTGTGGGGGAGTCGCAACGTCCGATGTACGCAACATTCTCTGCACCGGATAGGCGTGCATCAACGTGTGTTCCATCAATAGCTCCAATACAGTCTTGAAGTTACAGTGAAAACTCTTTAGCATATGTCATGTAAATAAATTTTAGGTACTAATGTAATAGTAAAGGCAAACCTTGAAGAATGACATGTATTGATGGTATTTTGCAATTTGTAAAGGAATGAAATTGAATGTTGGATCCTCGGGCTTAACCACCTTGTAGGCCAAACTCACCAAAGAGTTCAAACCTATTGCGAAATACCTGCTGATGGTTTCTGATGAATGTTGGAATCGCTCCATAGCACCTCTAATTGATTCATTATAAGATAGGATGTATAGGGTTATTGTCAAAACTTCTCTTGGCGTTGTTTTTGTCGACCCATGTAACCCATGAAGGCTCCAGAGCTCATTAAGCAAATCAAGAAATATTCCTTGCGTCATACGAAACACATTGAAGAACCGAGTGGGATGCCCACGTAATAACTCCCCCGCCCATCTATCCCCAATCTGATTCGACGTCATACATGAGTTTCGTCCAATGGATTTAAGATAATAATAGTACAACAAGGTAATGATTAGTGCGATTTTGCGAATGTGGTTAACTTCTTCTTCATCCATACTACAAAATAAGGATGAAGATATTTTTTAAACATCATCAATAGAGGGCAAGAACCAAAAGGAAAATTACACCATGAGAAAGTAGCGAAACATAAAAGATACAATTGAAGAAAATAACATTAGTGCATAGTACAAGATAAATAAAAGCATTGTACCAACATGGGAAAATGAAAAGTGTCCATCACACAAATATGAAATAGAAATACAGGAAATAAAAGACATAATATCTAAAACATTCAATCGTCCATAAAAGAGCGCAAATATTTCACTCGGTAATGCAGTCCCAAATTCATAAAAAACTGTCTTATGGTTGGGTCTCGTAAAACCTTCACGTATTTTATATAGTCATCATCGTCCGCCTTAACATCAGAATATGTATTGAGGACATCGAGACATTCGTCGATGGAGGTGTCCTGCGAGGGGGAAGACCTTGCTTTGCAAGTTTCAACAAGTGTTTTAATGGTGTTTTTGATAAATGCAACTCTTTTATTCTTTTTGTCAACCCTGGGGCGCTTTGGCAGGCTAGTGGACTGAGCATCTGTATGGACTTCGCTGGGACCTTCTCCTGATTCACCTATCTGCACGGTTTCCGTGTCCTGTGCTGAACTGCCAAAACCTAAATCATTTGGGGTGAACGCATGTGTTCCTGTTGCAACAACCCCAGTGGACATGCCATCCAGTTTCTTCTCCAAGACTGGATCAATTCCAACGAATTTAAATTTTTTTTGCTGACGACACTGTCTGAAATAGATTATAAACTTTTATTAATGAAATCAATTTAATGTAATATCTTTAAAATAATATTTGATATATATATACCTATAATTTCTCAGCCCATCAATCCTCTGGTGCATCAATTATACGCTTTGCTGGATTCCAACCCATTCTCGTTGATCACCTTTTCAGTTCTTTTCAAATTTTTCAATCCTTTTTTAATTGATCTCACTTATTCTTCAATTTCATACGATCATAATATCTTCCGGTCATCTCTTTGATTTTAACCATAATATTTTGTCACCATTCTTTGTTAAAAAACGTGGTGGGTCTATTTCCCAGCTCAACCTTCCTCAGACATAGATCACAAAATATAATGGTGACCTCTCTATCCCACATGGCCGATGATCCAACCTCTTTAGCTTTATTCATGAAGTTCTGTCAGATTAACGGATAAGCACCAAATATTTCTTTTCATATCAATAATATTGACAAAGCATTAAAAGAATATGCTCCCCATTCATAGGGACAAAAATTCCTACCCATCATTAATCAATAATAAAATTTTTATTTCGTATGATAAATGCAAGTGATAATCCAATCCATCATAAATATAAATCGTACAATAAAGAAACTTTAGCTAGCACCATTTTAATTTTCTATCCATTCAAATTTTATGATTGCACATGGCTTTTATATTTAAGAGTGTCAAAGTGGTAGATCAAATCATGTCAATATGAAGGCACGTATACAACCCTTTAAAGCACAATATTGTATTCTCCAAATCACCTGAACTAACATATTTTTTTATCATAATAAAATGAAGAAAAAAATTTGAAAGAGGGAAGGCCATTGCGAACATTAAAAAAAAATGAATCCTTTGGCAAGAAACAACTTTGTATTTGTACTTTTTAATATATAACTACGAGATATATGTAAATATGCTTATAGTTAAAAAAAATAAATAGAAATAAACGGATTTCATGAACGGATCCACCGGAAAAAAAAGAAGATATAACATGATTTTAGGAACAGATCCACTTGGTAAAAAAAATCAAATCAGATATCACAAACAGTTGCAAATGAAGAAGAAAGAGGAGACATGCGAAGGAATAGGTATACATGTTGAAAGAAATGGTGAAGAAGAAAACGCCAAATGCGACTTCGATCGTGAAAAGGGCGAAGTGAAGCACACGGGATCTACCTGTCGAGAGAAGAACAAGAAGCTCAGACCGATTTCTCGAACCACAGCAAATGAGGATGATGGAAGATGAAACATGTGAAGAAGAAACAACTATAACTGTTGAGAGAATGCCGAAGGAGATGGAGAAGCGAAGGTGCCGAAGAAGAGAAGCCAAAACGCACCGGATCTTCTCTTAGGAGGACCGCTAGGGCTCGAGTTTTGCGAAGGAGGGCTGATTCGAGGGAGGGCGGGGTCACGGGAATCGTATGAGGGCAGGGTCACGGGAGTCAATATGCCGATCGAATACGTGGACCGCGGTGGTCGTCCTGCGGTCCGCATTTTTTACAAAAATAAAAACGCAGTTTACAAGAAGCCATCCATAAGTGCTAACCAAACAGCAAGGCGACGTTTTCAAAATGCCGCCCGCACTTTTAAGCTGTCCCAAACGGGCCCTTACTTTTCATGATTAAGGTTAACGTCACATACTCTCATTTGGCAGAAAATAATCTTGAAATTATAATTTGTCAGTGTTGACGTGCCCTCAATTCAATAGGATATTGATGGCCTAATTCCACCCATTTGAAAATGATGAGAAGAAATGAATTTGGTCGCAATAACTGATGCAAAGACGAGCAGTACATACTAAAGTGCACAATAAAATTTAAGGAAATTTATATACTCAGCATACAATTATTTTGTATTTACATATCTCACATCTAAACTTTTATATTTACATAGTACTTTGGAGCCTTAAACCTATTCATGAAAATGTGTATTTCACTTTTAAAAAGTGCTAATGGTGCTATTATTGATGTGATATTAAAATTTGATTGCCATGTAAATATGAAAGTTTAGATTTGAGATATGAAAATGCATAAGGATTGTGTGCTATGTATGTAAATGCACCAAAGTTTAAGTGAAAAGCCTTTAACACTGAATATGTCACTTCAAAAAAAATTATTTTCATGAGTAATGCTGCAGAGTTACATTAAGGAATTTGATGGGAATTGAAGCTTTTCCCATTGCAAACAATTTTAGAGAAAAGTGGAAATGCCATTATGAACACGACACTTGTGAGGATGCTAAAGAGATACAGTTCCAAACTACCACAGGACTTGGGATGACAACCTTCGATACCTTTAGTTTGCCTACAAAAAGTAGTGCATGGATCTACATCGAAGTCCCCATTTGAGAATTGATTTGGCTTCCTACATCAAATTGATATTCCCAAAGTTAAGAAGTTGAGTATAATACACAAAGGACTATTAATAAAAGATTGCATTGTGAAGCAGAAGATTATTACCCCCAGAAGTTTTATTAAGGTGAGCTTCATATTTACTTGAATGGGCCAAACTCTCAAGTAGGTTAAATGGCGCTCAAAAGCAAATGGAGAAAAGGAGTTTCCCATCTAAGATTTTTTGTAATAGCAAATTGGAATACCAAGAGGTGCATTTATTCAGGAGGATGTCATAAAAAATATTTGAGATTTTCTTGGAACCTTCCATAAAATTGTAGTAGAAGATTTCATTAGTTTGTTGGAGGATAAGAGGAATATTGTCATCATCAAGAAAAATGACCAAGACCATGTAAGGAGCCAAAAAGAAGGGTCAGAATAGGTTATGTCTAGGTTACCAGTGTTGACGTTAACTGACTTCAACCAACCGTTCATTGTAGAGATGGATGCTTTAGGTTATGGGTTAAGCGCAATCCTCATACAGTGTCAAGGACCCATCATTTATTTCAGTCAAATGTTGACTACGAGAGTCCGATTGAAGTCAGTTTTTTAGCAGAATCTTATGGTATTTGTGTTTGTTATTTAGAAATGATGACCTTATTTCTTGGGGCGACATTTTATAGTACACACGGATCAACACTGCCTTAAATTCATTTTAGACCAACGTATGGTGATTGAGGAACATCAGATTTGGCTATCTAAGCTACTGGAATATAATTTTGAGATCCAATATCGCCTGTGATTAGAGAATAAGCCCACTGATGCCTTATCAAGAATGATGGAAGAGCCTCAATTATTGGCATTATTAGTCCCTTTTATTTTAGACTGGGAGGTCCCGAAGCAAGAGAGTGACGTGGATGATTAGATATGATCTGGTCGACTTTATTGAATGGAGAGAGCATTTACCCGATTATTCACTGAACAACCAATATTTACTTTATAACGGACACTATATATTACTCGATAATTCAAGACACATACTAAAGTTATTATAAGAGTTTCATAACAGTGTTATCAAGGGGCATTCATGCATTCGCAAAACATATCAGAGGACAACAATATAATTGTATTGAGTGTGATGAGAAAATATGTGGACATGGGCTCAAGGTGTGATGTGTGCTATCGAAACAAGTATATGTTTTTAGTGTCTGGAGAGTGCTACAACCTCTGACATTATAGGAGGTCTTTGAGGAGGATGATGGGTTTCGTTGAAGGCTTACCTTGATCAGATTGATTTGCAGTGATCTTGGTGGTGGTGAACCGGCTGAGCAAGTACACTCACTTTGTCCCGCTACGTCATCTCTATATTGTTGTTTCTGCCGCCACTTTTTTTATAATGGAGGTTCTCGTTACGTCATCTCTATACTGTTGTTTCTGTCGCCGCTTTTTTTATAATGGAGGTTGTCTGTTTGTATGGAATGCCTGAATCAATAGTGTTGGATCAATACAAGGTCTTCTTGAGTTATTTCTGGAGGGAGTTGTTTAGAATGCAAGAGACCGTATTGAAGTACAACGTACAAACTGATGGTTAGTTTGAAGTTATTAATCAGAGCACGGGGATTATTCACATTGCTTTGTGTTCGATGCACCCACGTAGTGAGCTAAATGGCTACGCTGTGTGGAGTATTAGCACAACACTTTTTCTTATACAACTTCTTAGACCATTCCTTTTAAAACCTTGTATGGTAGTGATTAACCCCATTTGGTGCATTATGAACGTAGTATTACGCCGGTGTCTTTGGTGGATTAATACTTGGAAGAGAGGGACAAGGTGTTGGCGGAAATGAAGGGTCATATAATGAAAGCTCCATAATTTATGAAGAAACAAGCCGACGAACGTTAAAGGGATACACAATTTGTGACGGGAGATAGGGTGTATCTAAAATTTTGACCTTATCGGCAAAAGTCATTACCAAGGCACAGGAAGAAGAAGCTCTTCCCACATAATTTTGGTCTTTATGAATTCACTGAGCGCATTGGTGTAATTGGCTTATTGTTTAATTACTGCCTTCGCTGACAATTTATACAGTATTCCATGTATTGCAATTGATACTTGCTATCGATGATAATGTGCCTCTTCTTTACTCCCCTATCTTAGCTGAGGATATGAAAGTTCTTTTGGATCCACTAGAGTTAGAAGTGGTATGCCAAGAATTGACAGGTGGGAAAGAAGTGCTAATTAAATGGAAAGGGTTACCGGATTATGATATTATGTGGGAGCCATACCATTTGATTTAGCAACAGTTTCCTCTTTTCCACCTTGAGGACTGTGTCTTATTGGGAAGGAATCAATGTTAGACCAACGTCTTTCGCCTCGTGCTCCACTGAGTCGAGTGGTTCCATTGAACCCGCACCAAGCTCACCAAATAATTTGAAGACCTATTTTAAACGCAAGACTAAAAGGACAATTTATTCATTTGTTATTTATTATTTTTTTGATATAAATAATGATTAATATGATTAGGGTTAGGGTATGGAAGTGATTGCTATCTTTATTTTAGGAGTCTAGGGTTTGGGAGAGATTTGACCTACCTCTCGAATTGTATGTCTATTTTATTTATGCATTTTGAATTGTGTTGTTATGTTCTTGTTGAATAAAATATTTTATTTCACTCCATTGCTTGCGGAAAATTCTCTGTTCCCAAGGAGGAAAATAATCCATCTTGCAAGCACTCTCCTCTCCTACTTCAAATGAATACACATCTGTTTTCTGCACACCCGAGGACTTGGGAAAGATTGGAGAATTGCATTGCAATGGGAATTGGAAGAACGAATCACATTGGCCAAACAAAGAATTATAGTCGATCACCCCTCATTTGTAACAAGGTGTTGCTTATCTATCTTGGCAATTTTAGTATTTCTTTGTGTCTGCTAGGCTAATAGCATTATAAAATCTTCTGGAAATCACCAGTTTCATTCTTTGCAGTAAACCTTAATTGTTTGGTCCTTTCGATTTGCAATCTAGTGATTAATCCAAGCAGTGATTCATTGAATTGATATTGAATTAACATTGGTTTGTTAGATTTGTGGAAATCTGTTGTGAAAAGCAACGACAATAAAGCGAAAAATGAAACGAGAAAAAATTTCATGCAGAAAAACACTAGAACGACACAGATTTATGTGGTTTGGCAAAATCTTCTAAGTCCACAGAGCTGCAAAAGATTTTATTTCTTCGAAGAATTACACTGTCGAGCCCTCGACGTTTACAAGAAAAATATCCATTTTCTTCTCTCCCTTCCTCTCTCTTTTTCCTTCTCTTTCTCTTAGCTCTCAAGAGGACTTGGCTTGGTCTTGTTTGGCTTTGCTTTTCCTTTAAGCCAAAAGAGACTATTTATAAAAACCATGAGAGCGGTAGGTGAGATGTAGGTGAGATGTGGTAGGTGAGAGGTAGGTGGGAAAGTAGGTGAACAGTATGTGAGATTCTTAATTGGGAAGCTAATTAAATTTCGGTGGACCAGATCTCCACATTACCCAACAATTCTCTCACTTGGAGACTAGGACACTGACTTCATCACCTATTGGCTGCATCATCTACTAGTTGTACCGAACTTTTCCTCAAACATAATATCCTCCACCTCTGCAACTCGAAACCCGTCTTCATGCCAGAAGACCAGCTGAAGTTGAGCACAACTTCAGCTTGTCACGAGTAAGATCCTCAGCTGAAAGCCCTTTTCAACAAGTTCTTTCTTGGGTTACTCCTGTATCTGCTTATAACTCCCACTGCATGAGCAATATCCTGTCTCTACTGAAAGCCTTTTTCAACAAGTTCAGTTTTGTACCTTTTACTGCCACCAAACACAGTCTTTATCCGGTACACCCACTTGTTATACAATATTTTTTTCTTGATAGAAGTTTTGTCAGCTCCCAAGTCTGATTTCCTGGTAGGGAATCTGTCTTCTCCTTCTTGGTCAGCTCACACTTGCTCGAATTCTCATCTTGCAAGATTTCTTCATAGCTCTGTGGTTCTCCACCATTTGTCTGTACAATGTCCGTTTTTTTTTGCCTTTGGCGCCCTGCCACTTTTCAGGAAATGGACCTTCTTATGCTTCCCCGTAATGCACCTCTGACTCATGTGTCCTCGCCTGAGTAAACCTGTAGTCATATATAGTGTGATAGTTTTCTTACCCCAAACCAGTACTAATCCTCCTTTAGTAACCTTTCAGATGCTATCTGAGAATCATGCCGAATGACCACCATTATTGAGCTGCCCAACAGAGATGAGGTTTTTCTTCAACTCAGGAACGTGTCTGACCATTTATAAAGTTCATTTGCTCTAGTTAGAGAGTGCAATATCAACGTTTCTCATCCTCATCACGTCTAGCTTTTCTATCAGCCAGATATACCTTCCCAAAGTTACCTACAACATAATTTCGCATTAAGTCCCGACGGGAAGATGTATGGAAGGAAGCCCCTGAATCCAATCTGACTATTTGTAAAGTCCATTTGCTCTTGCTAGAGAGTGCAATATCAACGTCTCTCATC
>NEWO01000318.1:14946-57480 GCA_003013225.1 Phalaenopsis aphrodite
AATAATTTTTTCATCAAGTGCGCATTGTTATTCGCTGATGGCTTTTCATACATACCTTGATAAAACCGTCATGAGATCTGCAGTAGTCCTCTCCTTGATGACGTTGTGGACAACCGATCTCGATAGGGTTAATCGAATAACCCCCAGAACTTGTCGATCCAACCAATTTCATTCCACCTCGTCCATCTTTCCGGTCGCTTTCCAGTAACGGAAGATGTAGTTTCTTCCCATAAAGATAGTCCTCTGTCTGCATTCTCTAGTAAGCAAAATCTGTGTCATTAAACTTCTCGATTCCCGGTGTCATCACTTCGTCTCCGCCCATCGTTCTTCCTCAGATCTGAACCAAAGTTTCTGATACCAGTTGTTGTGAAAAACGACAACAATAAAGCGAAAAATGGAACGAGAAAAAATTGCACGCAGAAAAACATCAGAGCGACACAAATTTACGTGGTTCGACAATTTTGCCTACGTCCACGGAGCTGTAGAGAGTTTTATTTCTTCGAGAAATTACACCGTCGAGCGCCTCGACGTTTACAAGAAAAATCTCTATTTTCTTCACTACCTTCCTCTCTCTCTCTTTTAATCTTTCTCTTAGTTCTCAAGAGGACTTGGCTTGAACTTGCTTGGCTTTGTTTTTCCTTTAAACCAAAAGAGACTATTTATAGAAATCATGAGAGCGGTAGGTGAGAGAGGTAGGTGAGCGGTAGGTGAGAAAGTAGGTGAGCGGTAGGTGAGATTCTTAATTAGGAAGCTAATTAAATTTCGGTGAACCGAGTCTCCACATTACCCAACAAAAACCATTATAACAGATCTACCTGAAGCTTTAAGCGAGCATTTCATTTGAATATCTTAGAGAGTTAGTGACCAAAGGTAATCTGTTGAGCACACGTCAACTTAAGCATTCAAGCAACCTAAGCTATTCATTAGTAAGTTTACTAATCATGATGCACAAATTGATGACCACCAATGTTAACTTTATTTGTTTAGTAAGCTATTCTATACAGGCCATAGAGATACCTATTTTATTATTTAATGTTAGTTCCTTAGGTTAAACGGGCTTCCCATCTAGTCAAAGGGAAGCTTTTGAGGTGCTAAACTTGCCTAGGATGTAACACTAAGCTGAATCGGGTCATCATATGGCACATATATGCACAATATTATGGAGTTGAGTTCAACCTTAATGTGGCATATAGTTTTCTTTTTGAAATTCGATAGAATAAAGCTCTAGCATGACATTTTATTTTTATTATTTTTTTTAATTTTTTTTATTCATAGGGCCAACTATGGAAACTATAAAGATAGTCTGCTCCACACACACACACTATGTTTGTTGACCATCTGTCTTGCTTTACAATATTGCTATTGGATCGAACTGTGATTATGGATCGAATGACTTTATCTGTAATCGCAAGAGAGGATTCACAGTGGTACCCCTTAGAGTACCATTAGATCAATAAATCACCATTTGAGTTAAACTTTTCTCTATTTTGGGCAAAATTTTAAGATAAAATCTTAGGCCCCACCCAAGCCTATGTACTACACACACACATATATGTATAAATGCGCACTTATTTCATAGCAAATATACACCTTTACTGAGTCGTCTTTTTTAACAATATGTATCAACTAGCTTATTTGCACCTCATTCCAAGAAATAAGTCAACAACCCAGCCAAGTTCACGCCTCTACTTGAGTAGGAACTAGTCAAAATATCTATAACGTTATATACATATATGTATATATATGCATAGAACTTAGCGAATACACACCTTTACTAAATCATATATTAACAATATGTTTCAACTATTTGATAGGTGTCCCACTGGAAACAATAAGCTAACAAACCAGCTTACTTCATGCCTCAACTTTACTGTGTAATTGTTAAAATATCTATCACAAATTAGCATTTTTCTTGTAGTCAAGCAAGTCGCATCTGACTAGAAATAAGTATTTGTGCAAAAGTGTTTCATTCAACTTGTATTGCTTTATTTTTTATCGTAGAAACCTTTTTATTCAATTTCAAGCGTAAAACATTATAAAATAGGCTATATGGTATCATCTTTCTATTATAAATGTACAACTATTATAGTTTTTGTTTGATTTATATCTATTTTACCATCTTTCTCTATGTTTGAATCTAACATGCTTATTTGGCTTTTGGATAATCTTATTTTGCTTAAACCAATGGCTCTAACTTAACCAGTATGTTTTATAATTTTCATGGTAGAAGTCATAAATTTTGAGTATGAATTGTGACCTTTAAACAAAATATTTGCAAGCATTGTGTGAAATTTGATGAGCAATTGATCATGTGCTCTTTTTATCATGGTTGCCTCTTTTCCATTTTATTTATAACTATTATGGTGTCTGTACTTTATATAATAAAATAGAAATAAATGTCAAAATGTTTTGTTTAAAATTTTCAACGAGAGCCCGGGGTTCCACGTTTTGTTCTTGTATTTTGCATTCCTGAGCCTATGTTGTGAGTTGATTTTTCTTTTTTTGCCTACATCCTTTTTTCTAACCCTTCTCATTTTTTTCTGAATCAGTAATGTTCTTAGCATAACCCACAGACAAATCGGGATCCTTGAAGTACCCTAAAATTATATTGGATCAGATTTGAGATGCCAATGACACTATTTTGAATTAGACTTGAGTAGTCAAGTGACTAAATTAGATGCATCATGTAGTGTAGGGCTATAATAAATGTTATGGGTAGATTTGAAATAAAACAAAATAAAAAATTAGGTTTAGCTTGCAGTCTTCTGAAAACTCAATTTGAAATCCCTCTGCATTGCGATGCGCTGTCAGTGATCATCGACAAATGAGAATTATTTATAAATTATGACACTTGTTCTGTTCTTTAGTTGTCGTCAGCTCACCAATCCTATTACTCCAGAAAATATAGTATCTTAAAACTTAGATTTTGCCTGAAGTTCAAAGAAACATCCTGCAACTTTGTTATGGTATGGACATGATTATTGCTATCAGATGTATATATCAAGCATATGTTTCAGATTTAATTAGTTGGGACATTTACATACATACCACACAATTCTTATGTATTTACATAACTAACACCTAAATATTCATTTTTACATGCATATCATTCAAATTTTTAACATCACATAAAAAATATCACCATTACTATCTTTTTGAAAGTGAAACATAATTTTTATGCATAAGTTTATGACACGAAGGCATTATGAATGTTAGATAGGTAAATAAATATAACTCGTGGAATGAATGTAAATTTCTCCAATTAGTTTTGGTTCACTCTCTGATAAAACATGCAAAAGGCTGATTTCCTTCTTTGTTAATAGACAGCATTTGTTGTAAATTATCATCTATGTTTGGTGCACCATGTTAATGTTCTAAAGCACGCGTCACTAAGCATCATTAACTAGCGTAGTAAATTGCTTTGTAGGGATGATATTGTCTTCAAAGATCCTCTCAATACCTTTGTTGGAATCAATAATTACAAACAGATATTTTCGGCAATGCGATTCATCGGCCCGGTTTTATTCAAAGCTCTGTGGGTCGACATTGTGAGCGTTTGGCAACCGGTTGAGAATACGATCATGATTCGATGGACGGTTCATGGCATTCGTCGTGTGCCTTGGGAGAGTTGTGGTCGCTTCGACGGCTTATCTGTGTACAAGCTCGACCGGAAAGGGAAGATTTTCGAGCACCAGGTGAATAACATTGCTCGTAATCCTCCAACGAGGTTCAAGATCATTGCGGTCGAGGAGCTTATTCAATCACTTGGTTCCTCGTCCACACCAAGGCCTACTTTTTTCGAGACATCTGTGAGTGATAAAATTTCGATGCCATTTCTGTTAGAATTTTTGTTTGTTGGGTATTATTTTGTTGTATGTTTGTTGTTTTATGATGTATATGAGAAGACAAGGAGCTGTGGTTTGCTTGAAAGCTCCAAATTTTGTGTTAATATGTTAATAGGGCAGGTGAATTTTGTAAATTAGTTATTCCAATGTAAATATTTTAATAAGACTGCATGTTGGGGTAATACATAGTTACTGGGCTCAATAGATGAATCACTGGTGCCATTTTTTTTTATAAAAGATTTACCTACATACCGCTAAATTCCGATGTATTTACATATCTAAAATCTAAACTTTTTTTTTTACAAACCTATCACTTTATCTATGCATGAAAATGTGTATTTCACTTTTTAAAAGTTAAAATGGTGGCATTTTTAATGTGGTATGAAAGATTTGGGTGGTATAAATGTAAAAAGCAAAGTTTAGGTGTCAGATATGTAAATGCATGGGAATTGGGTAGTATGCATGTAAATCCATCCCCCTTTTGTTCTCTTTTTTGCTTGAAATCTGGTTCAGTTTAGTGTTCATAAAATGTTAGCGTGGATGACTAGTGGTTGATGCAAATTACATTAGATGGTACTGGAAGAGAGACTTGATGAAGCATCCTTTCAGTAAAAAATAGGAAGATATAAAGTTGGCATTGCTCTTGTGGATGTTAATATGGCATGTTGCTATTATTAGTTTAGATATGATTTATTTTTTGAAGTCTCTGATTTCTATCATTGTTGTGTTAATTTTATAAATTGGTTTTTTTGCAACAAAACTTGTAGATTAAATTGTAATTAATAAAATATTTGATTATCTGTTATTGATAAAGTACATTAATATGTTGAAAGAACATGTCATCTAGCAACTGAAACTTTGATATTTAAACTAGCGCCTAGGTGATTTTTTGGACTACCGAACTGATACAGTCATGTGTGTCATGCTCAGACCATTGAGAATTTGATAGAAATAAATAATGGGTTGGGGTTTTATCATGAATTTTGACATACCAGTGAATTTGAAAAAAAGAAGGAATGAAAGAGGGTGCTAGCTTTGTAAATAGAGAAGTTTTGAGTGTTGTGCGTGATTGCCCCCAAAAAAATATTTGTAAATAGAAAAGTTTTGAGTATGAGTGTAAGAGGTGACATAACATATCTCCATTGATCTGTCTCTTTAAGCTAGGCAGTTGGGGTAACTCTCCATCTCCACCGAAGATAGCTGGAATGATTCTAGCTAGGTGTATTTTGTCTGCCCGAACAGGCGCATCCACTGGCTCCTCCGCTGGGGTAAGTTCCTCTACCAAGTTTTTGAGATGACGACACTCCTTCGTATCGCGCCCATGGTCCTGATGGTAGGAGCAATATTTGTTCGGATTTCAAAGAGTCAGTACATTTTTCATTTTGAATGGCCTGGACTAGCTCGACCATTAACATATACAGGGGGTCAAACATTCCATTTCCCAGTAGACATGCGACAACCCTGCAAACTGAGTTGTCCGCCGTTCAAGATGGTTACCTTTGACCCTTGTCGCCCCGGTTGCCTCCCCTGTTATCACGGAAGCGAGGATCGTCAACTGGCCGAGTGCTGGGGCTCGATCGCCCTTCAACCTCTTCTCGTCATCTCTGCCCTTTCGCTTCTGTGACCGACGGTCAGGCGACTTCGGTTTGGTTTCAGAGTCCATAAGATTTTCCTCGACAGTAGTGTGATTGTTAGCAAATTCTAAGACCTCCGTGAAATTTCTTGGTTTGAGTAGGTTCAGGTCGTACCTTAATCGCTTGCTGCAAATTCCTTGCTTCAGGGCAGTCTGAGCAATGAGGGGCTCCAATTTTTTACCTCTAATATTTCTTTCTGAAAGCGAGAAATGTTAGCCCACAAGCTTTCGTTCTCTTTTTGCTTGATCTGAAGCAGAGTTTCTGTATCCTTCCTCAGTTTCTGCACATTAACAAAAAGCGCTAGGAAGACCTTTCGGAACTTGAAGAAGGATGGGATGATTCCATCTCGACAAACTGTTAAACCACCGAAGTGTGACCTCTTTCAGCGTGGTCAGAAAAAGCCGACACTTCATGGCATCATTGATCCGCAAGACTCCGCCCGGTGACTCGAAAGAAGCTATATGGTCGGTCGGGTCACTCTTCCCTTTATAAGGATCGAAGTGAGGAATTCTCAGCTTCGCTAGGGGCACGGTTTCCAGAATTCTGTGGTTGAAAGCGTTTCCTGTAGCTAGTTGGGCAAGCGATCCCACTCGGTCGCCCGATGTTGGACTACCAGTGTAGAAGTTGCGCTGTTTGTTAGTTGAGAATCCTCTGACCCTTCGGTTGGTCGACCACCGGCCCGACAGTTGGGCGTTGGCGGATTGTTGAGGGGAGCTCTTTACCGGGCGAGTTCCCCGAGATTCTCCCTTCAAGGGCGGCAATTGGAGGTTCTACTGAGTCATGGTCGCTTGGAGAGCCTCAAACTGGTCCATTCTTTGCACTCGCAACGCCCAGGCCTCCTCTTGTATGTCTTGACATACCTTCTCTCTATTGAATTCCATGAATGTCATGTCTCTCTGTGAGGATTCTCCACCGTAACTCGCTCCACTTCTCTGTCGTGGCATATCCGCACTCACCACTCCATCTTTTTGGGCATTGAATCCCAAATTGTCTTTTGTAACACACGTCCCGAGAGTTAGAGCTGAGCAAAGGAGAACGAGAGCGAGCGAGAGAGAGAGAGAGAGAGTGCAAATAGATTTCTATGGAGAGGAATGTGGTAGGACTGCGATTGGCGGATTGGTGTGCTTCGGCTCGGTCAGACAAAGCAACCGACTGCGTGATGGTCGCTTTTGCTGAGGTAGATCAGTCGGCTAGTCACGTTCGGTTGGCATTTTTAGGAAGCCTCAGCAGTTGGAGCCGTAAAAAAGTCTGCCGGCTGGATCCAGCAGTATTGATGGTCTACTGACTTGATCGGGCTATTGGTCTTCAAATGACCCGTTCACATCAAGTTCCTTGAATTCAATGTTTTGATTGTTGAGCCACCATCCTTAGTCTTCTGATCGCATTGTGATTTGTGTTAACAAATTGGATTTACTGAATGCAGGATTTAAAAGCTACCATTTTTCTGTTTCTCAAGATTTAAGTTAAATCAAACTTAAATCAGTTACCATACAGCCTCGTAGTCCCATCTCAAAATTACCAATTGCCAGTGTCTTGCTTACAGTAGCTACCACACATAATCAGCCAGTTCTTCATGTTGAATTCCAACATGAAGAAAATTTGAAGGATCTACTAAATTTCATTGATCTACTGGATTCAAAGACATTACAGTAGCTACAACGTTTCAACATTTTGAATTCCAAACTTGTTCTTATACCCATCCCAACCAAAGTTTCGGCTATGGTTGTTGCTACACAACTTTATCCTGGTCTTGCTCTCCACCCTCATTTGGTTATATCATTTCAGTACCAAAGGTTAACCGAGCCAGATAGTTCTTTTGCAGTCAATAAGCTTTATCAACATGTACATCATTCACTTAACAGTCGTCGAGGCTGCGCAAACAGTCGATTCAGTTGAAAATTTCATCAGTTCGATTAAAGCAAACCAAATAATAGGCAACACAAAATCTACTAATTATGATATTGAACGGGATCAAATTGAACTTATATATAATTCAGTTATTCGGTTCAATTTTGGTTTAACCAAATTTTAACATCCTAGTGAAGATCTGTGCATTTAGCCGTTTTAGATTGATTGGTTGATTGATTGATTGACAGATTTGTTAAGCCATTGGTTGATAGATTTACTTCAACCATAACATAATTTAGTTTTTATAAGTAGCCGAATATAAGTAGCCGAGTATAAATCATTTAGTTCGCTTACAATGATCGGCTAACCCATTTGATAAGGGGGCTAGATTTGCCTGAATAACTAAAGGATCGACTTAGTTTAAGAGGACAACTCGCTCTAATGTCAAATTGCTCGACACCAAATTGTCACAAAGGCCGAGTAGGCCAACACAGATGCGACCCGACTAGTGCATGGGGAACATACGTAAAGATGAAATGACAAACAATGATTCATGGCGTCGAAGTGAGATCAAGATAAGAAGGGATAAGTCAAATATCTTTCGAGATGTGCTAAATGAGTATCTATTTTGTATTATATATTTGAACTTTAGCCAATTCATTTAACAAGGGATTGATTTGTAGATAATAGACAATATATTTTTCCTCTTCTGAGCAAAATTACACATAAATTGGAATTCAACGTATACTTGCATGTTTCATAAACATATGTGATCAGGACACATTAATTTCTCCTACATCAACCACTGACTTGGTATAAAATACAACACAATTAATTATTTGTGCAGAAAAATTATTATTTGTGGGTATATTTGGAAATAAAGAAATTCCAATATTTTTTTTGCTTTTGAGTTTTATGGCTATTAAAAATGAAATTTTTGCAGCACAAGTATGCCCAACTATTAGGAAAGATTCTCTATCATCACTGCAATGAAAGAATTTTTTTTAGATTGAATGATGAGTTATAAATTAATATAATATTTAAATTAGTGATTTAAAAAGATAACATTCTTCTTCAACTATTAGGCCGCGAATCCTTTAATCATAATCTAATTATAAAATGATAAATTACTTTTTATGATAGAAAGTTTAACAATTTCTGATAAATTGATTAGGACATTCTATTCTTAAAAAGATTGGACATCCAAACGGATCTGGTTTTGGGTCTAAATTGTTTTTGAAGTGTTTGGTCGGGTGTTTTAGAACGTACGACGTGTTTGCCACCCCACATTTTCTACAAATTTGCGGAAGCTATCGGACGACCGAGTCATGTGCTTTAATTTCTTTCATTCTAAATTTAACCTTTGCGCGTACATCGCCCATTTCTTAATTCCTCCCTATGAGGTATAACATATTTATATATATGAAGAGGGTGTTTGGATGCGGGCACGATTTAACAATAGTAGGATTTAGCAAATATGGATTAAATCCATCTCCTTCTTGGATTTATTAAATCCAGATTTAACATGAATCGAAGGTAAAATAGGGATCTTAAATCCAAAATTTTATGTATCCTTCAAACTTATATTTTTTAATGTTTGGCTGGATTTAGTAATTCAGGTCATAAATCTTGTTAATAGAGTTTTGCCAATCACCCCCGAAGGATATAACATCATTGGAATTAACTTCTTCTCTAATTCAGATGTATATATTTATTTATTTATATATCTTACAATTAAAAATAAAGATCTTGAATATTTGTTACATATATATAAACACACAGAACAAATTAGATCAAATCTTATATAATATGAGTAAAGGAGTGTTTCAAACATTTAACTACAAACAATACTTTCAAAAATGAATTTTTCAAACAAAACAACTCCTTCTGGAGTATTAGCTTTTAAACGGGTAGATTTTCCACAACAACTTTTGTACTGATATTTCATACAACAACGCCCGTCCCAATCACATCCTCAATTCTAACATTAATTCGCCCCCTTAAAAACCTCTCTAAAATTCTCTAAAAAAAATAAAAATCCATTTTCACATTCAACACAAATGAAAATAAATCTTCACTTTCTAAACCACATTTTCAACCAAGCAACATATAAATTACTCTTAATTGAAAAAAAAGCACCTAATTGCAAAAATCTTTATAAAAAATCGTCCACAACTCCAAGCAAAGGGTCTCAACTTATAATCATTTGCATGCAAAACCACCAACAATTCTTTTATGGAGCATTTGAACATTTTTTATCAAACTAATCATTAAGCAAAGTTGGGTCTTCAAAGCCTTCACCAGTAAATACTCTTCCTATTTGGCTTATAGGCTGAAGCTGAATAGAGCTTTGGTGCTCTAAATATATTGATTCTCATCAAAAGTATTCCTAACTATAATGAGTGAGAGTTTTTTTCTATAAGGATAAATGTGAATGAAGGGTAAAAAGGATGAGTTGTGGCACATTTTATATATTGGTTAAGATATGGTACTATGGGTAACACATCTGCATATATGATAGTTGTTAGAGATTAGTTTTTCGCACGTGAATTTCATTGATGAAACATTTTGAGGCGGATATTAGACATGGACTTGCTTCATTCTATATTCGTTGTAATTTCATTAATGATCAATATCATGATTTTTCTTTTTTGAAGTGGTTAAATTATTAGACTTTGTAATCTAACTTTAGGAATTCATATTTTTGTTTATTTTTGTTAAATAAGTACTTTTAAGCATGTTTTTTTTTTTTTGAAAAACAAAAGGCTGCTATATATTTTATTAAAACTAAAATTTGCAAATATGTTTATACAGGTGGAGGTCAATGTTGTTATTGTATTTGTAATTTCATGATGCTTTTGTCATAGTAAAGTCAATTTCTGGAGCTCCATAATTAATATGTTATATAGGTAGGGGTCAATGTTGTCATGGTATTTATAATTTTATGATGTTTCTGTCATAGTAAAGTCTATTTATGGAGCTCCATAATTAATATGACAAATCTTTCATGTAAGCACTTTAGAAAAATTTGTGTGCTAAGTGAGACACTTTTGCTCAATATTATCTTGTTTGATTATTATGTTGTTAACATATGTGGGAAATCTTTTAATCTTCATCCTTCAATAGTTGTGATAGTCAATAATATTCCTTGCAAAGGATTTCAACACCACATATTTTAACATCTATAGTCAATCAATTTTCCTCTACAAATATTTGAATCAAGTATGATATGTCCACTTGACAACATCATAATGGCAATCCAACACTCCTTTGCAAGAAACATTAAAGTCATAAATAAGGACAAACATGAAAGATGAACAGTTTGCTTCCCTATAAGTGTTCCATTCAGTGCCTACAGAGCAGATTCAACATTGCTTCTTTGGACTAATTGTACATAACCACATTGCTTCCCAGCCGGAACCTTTTAAAGAGGCAACATCACCATGTTCAGAAAAGATCTGCTTAAGCTCATCTTCACTAACATTTGGGTCAAGTCATCCCACAAATATTGTTGTGATAGTTGAATCTCCTTCAGATTGGGAGCTGCGTGCTGATGCACCGCTATATCCTGATGCACCAAATAATTTTCTTGGATTTGCAACACAAATACGCATTGGCCTGCTTTAGCAATAAATACATCATCAACCGCTTAGTAAGAAAAAAAAAATCAATGAAACCATATCCTTCTGATTTTTCCTGTTTGTTTATTGTGAATAACTTCAATGAAGATAACATCGCCTGTATGCCCAAAGCAGCCATGCAGATAATTCTCAAAAATAATTTGTGCTCCCCCTCTTCAAAGTAACTGTATTTATAGACCATGCCAGTGAATTAAATCATTATAACATTAAATCAACAAAATATACTGATTTTGACCATACTTTGGACAAAATCGGTATATCGCCTTTTCAAAAAAAAAACTTTATTATTTCTTAAATCTAGTTTTGAAGGAAATTTTGTATTATTGGTTGTGTAAGCTCAAGAAAGCTTTACTTTTCATAATAATACGATGATCTGTTGTTATGTTAAGAATCGAAAAAATAAAGATTAAAGATATACATTTTGGGGGGATTTAAATTTTTATATAACCTTTGAAATGTAATTTTTTAACCCCAAAATTTTAATTTCAACTGAGGAAACTGTCATGAAACAGTTCTAACACAATCGTAGTGCTGCGAAACTGCGACAATAATTTGTTGCAGTAATTTTTGCTATAGTGCTACAATAATTATTGCAATAATTTTTCTATTTCTAAAAGTAATGGTTATTAAGATTCTTAATATTTTATAATTAATTAGATGAAGCAATAAGCTATCAAAATAGTCTATCTTGTAGATATTAATTAATTTAAGATGTTTAGACAGTTATATAAATTTAAATTATGCAAGTATTAATTGACCTAAAGGAATGTTTTAAATCTTGTTTATATTTTTTTAATGGACCTTAATGTGAATATGTGATTTTATTCCATGCAAAGTAAAAACTAAAAATGTGTAAATGTTAATTTCATTCCTATGTTAAATGGAAAATTAATGTGTATAAATCATTATCGGTTGTCTTCCTCTAGGCCTTGCACTAAGGATTGAACGTCCTACTACTACTTATCAAAGTTTCACTAAGGATAAAAAGAAACTTGAGAAATGTGATCATTCGAATCGTATGAGTCTCATGATCGTTAAGCGAGGCATTCCAGAAATATTTAGGAATACTGTGTTTGATAAGTTTGATACAGTCAAAGGTTTCCTTGAGACTATTGAGAAATGCTTTGCTAAGAATGACAAAGCTTAAACAAGCATGCTTTTAGCGAGCTTGATTTCAATGATGTAACAAAATAAAGGAAACAAAAAAGAGTGCATCATGAAGAAGTCTCATGTTGCTTCAAAACTAAAGATGCTAGAGTAAGATATTCTGAGGATCTTTTAGTACATCTAGTTTTGATTTTTCCTCCTGCACAATTCAGTCAATTTAAGTTCATGTACAACCAACAAGATGATAAACGTACTTTCAATGAGCTCATTTCTCAATGTGTGCAAGAGAAAGAAAGGCTAAAGCAAGAAAAGACTGAAAGTTCTAATTTGAACAACACATTTAGGAATAATAAAGAGAAAAGACAGAAGAACAATGAAGTTGCTAAAAGTCCATCACAAAAGAAACAAAATAAAGAAGAAACTAAAAAACCTGATTGTTTCTTTTGTGGCAAGTCCGGACATAAAAAGAAGCCTTGTACCAAATATCATACTTGACAAACAGAGAAAGATACACTTCTTAATTTATTTTTTTCTAACACTCAGTGGATCAATTCAGGAGCCACTACTCAACAAGTGTATGCCTTAGCGTCTATGAGATTCTATGCATAGACGCTAAGGCTAAACTCTGGATCAATTAGTTTCTGACCCAGCTCTCATACCATGTCGACAAATGGAAAAACTCGTACTTTTTTTATTTCTCTGTAATGAAATTATAACTTTTCTGCTTAAATGATAAGAAACGGCTGGAGTAAGACTAATTACAACAATTACAGAACGAATTGCAGCATATTGCCAAGGTGGTTAATCACATGCTTGGCGACATTTACATCCTGATGGAGGTGCAGAAGCCATGTATTAATTGTCAAGGCGGTGCCAGGCAAAGCTGGTGGGCCAAATGTGTTATTTTTCAAAACTTCTGCAGTTTCCAGTTTTATTATGTAATTTCGTTTCATCATGCAACTAAGATGTAAGAAATGCAATTGCTTCTTAAGTATGGTATTTGTTTTTGAAGTGGTTGGGTGCTACAAGTTTGGAATGATAATACATCAAGGCCTTCAACCCTTATACTATATTTTATTTATTGATGGATAAGTGTTTTGTTTCAAGAAAAAAACACATGCTTTACTTACATTTTCAGAATGTGCAAACTCTGAATGTGTCTTCCCCATCTGTGGGTGACAATTGTTTCCCCCAAATTCAATTAACATATTTGTTTCTAAGAAGATCCAGTTGAAATAAGAGATTACACCACTTCTTTGCTTTGGTAATGAATTCACAAATCAATGCATAAATCAAGGCAATTTAAGCTACTTAAATTCACAATTTTCATATTTAAATGAGAATAAATTAAAAATTTTAAAATCTAAAAATATATTCAAATAATTTGAAATTAAATAAATAAGTTATTGGTAAATCGTTTAGAAGATAGCACTTCAGCAATCTAAAAGACAGTGACAATAGTCCAATTAAAACAAAAAAGAGATATGAATTACTTCCATCACCCATTGCTTAATAAAATATACAAGTGCTTGTAATGACTACTAATATGACAAAAAAAAAACAAAAAAACCAGTGCAATTTTACTAGCAGCAGATATAAATATAAATCTATTAAGAGAAAACTGACAAAGTTCCCTACTATACATTTAAATCTACAGAAAAGCTAAAAGAACCCATAGACCATAGTCCTACCCTCCTTATTCTTTTAACAAAGGGGGTAGGATCAACAGAACATCAAACACAATAACAGATGAAAAAACATGGTTTCCTCACCTGCTACACACATCCAATTAAGAAAAACAAGCTGAAATGAGGGGGGAAAAGAAAACTAAAAAACTAAGCAAACTAATCACAGAAGACCCCATCCAAACAAGAAAAATAATTGGTTTCCTTTTACAAATTTCCATGATTCATGGTGTACAATGAAACTTCATTCAATCTTGAAGTGCTGCACCCGCGCCATGGCTTGCAAAATGATCGGCTATAGAACCACCTGCAAGCAAAGCCATAAGACTCCCTCCATGAACCCTACCTTCTGGAAGAGAAGCAGCTCCAGCCTTTAGAGAAGTTACGGGATCCAGTTTACTCCAGCTCAGAACACTGATTCCCTCTTCAACAGCAATTCCCTTCATCTTATCAGCTTTGGTAGCTAATGCTTTATCAGCACTGAGAATTGCAATGGTCTCTCCACCATGAACCTGGTGGTCCTGCACTAAAGCCAGGTGAGAAGCACAAAGGCCAAGCTTTCCCCTAGCAAATCTATCACACCGAGACCCTCCACCACCCATATCCGACCCAGCTTCGCCCCACAAACACCTTTTCCCACCTCCATGTGCCTTGCAGAAATTTGTGCTTCCCTGTGCACTCTTCCCGCATCCCTCAGACTGGCATCGCCTCCCCCCACCGTGACGAACACAGTAATCCGTTCGACCTCTTGCGCTCTTCGTACACTCCGGCGCAGCGCACCTCTTACCGCCACCATGAGCTACGCAGAAATGCGTTCCGCCATGAACGCTCTTAGTGCACACACCGCCACCGTGAAACAAGCATCGCTTACCTCCACCATGCCCTTTACAGAAGGGAGTGCTTCCCTCTGCACCTTTGCTGCAGTTGGGAAAAGAACACCGCTTTCCCCCACCATGAGCTTTGCAGTACATCGTGCTCCCCTGCGCACCTTTTGTGCATTCTAGGAACTGGCAACGTTTGCCTCCACCGTGGGCGATGCATAAGCCTGATTGGCCTTCCGCACTCTTCGTGCAGTTTTCCTTCTGGCATCTCTTGCCGCCACCATGCCTGATGCATAATCCAGATTTTCCTCTTGCAGCACGCATGCAACCATTATTGCAGCATCGGCGACCGCCGCCATGTGCGATGCAAAGATCGGTGCGACCTTCAGCACTTTTCGTGCAGCCTAGATACTCGCAGCGACGACCGCCTCCATGAGCCTTACAATATATGGTCCGTCCTTCAGCTCCTTTGTGACAACCAGCTTTCTGGCATCTTCGACCTCCACCATGGCCAATGCAGAGTCCAGAAGCACCCCTGGCTCCTTTCAGACAACCAGGAAAATGACAATTTTTTGTGCTGCTGCTGCTTCGATTTTTCTTTTCGATGTTCGCTGAAGCACACTCAACTGGGGTTTTTGGTGCCTCAGGGAAAATCAATAACAGGTTTGAATTTGGAACTCTGATGGGCATTGTTGATACCGCGCTGTAACTGTATGAAATTCGACGGCTGTCATTTTCCCAGCACGAAGAAACGGCTCCATCATCAATAGCTGGCTCAGGAAAATTGACAGTTGAAGCTAGATGTTTTGCAGGGGCTTCATGTTCGCTTGTGATAGATGACACAGATGCTCCAACAGATAAACTCAACTGAAGATCGATAACAAGATTTGTGGATACTGGATTTGAAGTGGTGACAGAAGGGACCTTGGGTAAATTTTTATTTTTAGAATTTATTTTCAGTTCGAAATTTAGATCGAGATCCATGGAACATTCTTCATCAGCCACATGAGCTGATGAGGATGTGCAAATAGTTCCTGAGCTCCTTTTACTGCTTTCCGAGGAGCTTGTTGAACAAGGTAAAGCTAAGGCGAGGGGGCAATGCCCAGGATCCCGACTTCCATTAATGGCCTCCCATTTCCTCTTTGTTCGTTTCAAGTTGAATCCATGTGCAGCTGAGGTGCCAGCTGAAACGATCCGTAGTGTGGTGTCTGCTTGAGAATCCAGCCTCTGATTAAAAATTGATCCAATTGATTAAAAAAGTTTATAGATGCATGAGATTCAAATGCATTGATCTGTTAATTCATTACCAAAGCAAAGAAGTGGTGAAATCTCTTCTTTCAACCGGATTTTCTTAGAAACAATTAAGTTAATTGAATTTGGGGAAAATTTTGTCACCCACAGATAGGGAAGACACATTCAGAGTGTTTGCAATTTTGCATCCTCCACCCAAAAAAAAAACGTTGATTTATGATGAAGAAATCGAAAATAATTAAAGCAGCTCCAAGAAAAGAACAAATTAATGGCTTCCAGTGTGTAGAAGGTACTGAATTCATGGAAAAAACAAAAACCCAAAATAAGCTAATGTTTAAAATCAATGGCTAGAGTTGGCACATTCTAAAAATTCAAGAAAAGCACATGTTTTTGCATGAAACAAACACTTGTGCAGCAAGAAATAATTAAAGAATAGTCACGAAATGCTAAAAAAAAAAAGAAAAGAAAATTGTATAGAGACTGATCAAATTTAAAAAAAAAAACTTCTGAATATAGCATGAGCGTTGAACGCCCTAATGTATCATTCCAAACTTGTACCACCAAACCACTTCAACAACAGATAGCGTACTTAAAGAGCAATTGCATTGCTTGCATCTTAGCTGCATGACGAAACCACATTACATAACAAAAACCTGCAACTGGAAACTTACTATATGCATAAAAGGGAAGATCAGGACATGTACGACAACTCTATGAAATCTGCATAAGTTTTGAAAAAAATAACACATTTGGCCCACCAGCTTTGCCCAACATGACCATGGCAATCAGTAACTTCCATCGGATGTAAATGTCGCCAAGCATCTGATTAACCATCTTGGAAATATGCCGCTACCCTTTCTATAGAATTCTGAGTTTCCTATTTCAGCTCCATTCACTCCTTATTTCATATTTCTTTCCTTTTGGGTTATGTTTTCTTTGATAAATTGGAATCATGTTGTAATTAGTCTTGCCCTAATCATTCCTTATTAAATAAACAGAAGAGCTATAATTTCATTATTGAGAAATAAGAAAATAAGATTTTCTCCATCTTTTTACACTTTTATATTTTCATGGTATCTGAACCACAATTCTCAATTTTCCATTTTTAGGGTTTAAGGTTTAGGGTTTAGGGTTTAGGGTATAACTTCCATATCAACCACAATTCTCAATTTTCCATATCAACCTCTCAGGAAGTATATAACTTCCACATTAAGAATTTTTTTGTTCAAACCATTTTGATGGTTGAACACAAAATGGCTTTTGGAGATTCACCATTGGTGCCTCTCTATTGCCTTTGGAAAGATTCACCATTGGTGCCGCATCTTGCCATTAATCAAGATCTCGTAACAATACTAATATCCAAGGAGTTGATCATCCAATTGCTCACAAAAGGATAATTTAGCTTAATGTCCAAAAGGGAAATCCATAATCTTAAATAGTAGACTCTAAGCCTTCGATGATATGACAGGGGATGCCTCCTTATTTCAAACCTTTAGTTCGTGTTCGAAAAACAATACAATTAAAATTGCAAAGGAATCTACATTATAGCATAGGTAACCATTATCAGGGCTATTAATTTTACATCATAGCATAGGAAACCGGTATTAGGGCTATTAATTTTACTAGCTCATTGGTTCTTAACTAAATTTTCTTCGTTCCTATGCTATCATGTAATTTATTAGAAATCAACAAAATTACGAAAAATATGAATTATATTAATTTTCTTTCTAGACATTGTGAATTCCATAACAGGCACTCAGGAAAAATAAGTAGCAAGGTGGAAGAAGATGTTGGTAATTACATTTTAGATAATAAAGAGAGTCCTACAAGGCAAGTAAAAAAATGTTCAATATCTACCTTCTTCTATTGAAAGCACAATCATGTTGTTGCACTTTCAGCTTGATCATTCAAATCATATATACCGAAAAAACGTTTCCTTCTTTTTTTACCAACATAAATCCGAAGTTGTTCAAGCGTGAAACTTATCTACTATCCAAAACATTCAAACTTCTTATCCTAGTCATCCTTATAAAGTCTTACAACCCTTGCACCAATTCATAGTGAATTATGGGGTTATCTTGGGTGAATAATATGTCAGGTACAAGATGATTATATTATTCATTGTTGACCACATTAAAGCCACTTAGATCTTTCTAATGATGGATAAATTTGAAACCAATTCCATTTTCCAAAAATTTCACTCCTTTACAGGGACCCAATTCCAAACATAAATTGAAAGAAATTCTTTTAGACCAACAGAAAGAAAGTATATTTTCGTTTGATTTTTGCAAAATAAATCGTCCAGCAAGGAATTGTTCACCAAATTACTTGCATTCAAACTCCTCAACCAAATAGGATAGCCCAAGGAAAAATAGATATGTTTTGGAGGTTGCTCAATCAATTATGGTCACCAGCAAAGCTGCTTCATATCTCAATTATTGAATACCATTACGACTTCTAAAATTAAAAAAAAAAATTTATCAAACCCTCCCCCATGCTTATCTGATAAATAGACTCATTTCCACTATTTCTATCAAAGTGTTCGCCTACTTTGCTTTTGTAAACCTTCCTCATAAAAATAATAAATTAGACCAAAAATGCATTAAATGCTTTTTAATTAGTTATTCCTCATCTTCAAGGATACAAATATTATTCTTCCATTACTAAAAAATTATACACCACCAGGAACATAACCTTCTTTAAAAATCAATCCATCTTCCATAAATCTCACATTCAGGAGGGGAACATCAACTCTGTGAATATGAATTTTGTAATAATAATATCAATCTCAACTTGTTCATATTACAACATATACCTCTTCCAAACCTACTTGAATCACAGCCATTGAAACTCAACACTTTGAAAATCACATATAAGGACCAAGGTACAAAAAGGCCATCAATTCGTGATGACAAAAAATTCAACCGCAAGATACAACAAGCCTTTATCTCACTAAGTGGGGTAGACTACATAAATCTTTTTTCTCCATTGTGTCCCATTGAGTGTCATATTTTCATTTAATTCTAACAAATTAAGATGATTTTTTTTACAATATGCCTAAGTTTTTTTATGTATACCTTTGTTTTCTTAATATAAGTTGAATCTAAAACATCTACTCTCCTAACTGGATCATCAGATGGTCGAGATCATCAGATGGTCGAGATCATCAGATGGTCGACAATTAATGTAACCAAACCATCTAAGACGACTCTCTCCAGGCTAAAGCTACACCAACCCTATCACGGATATAATCATTTCATACTTGGTCTCAAAGTGTCAAGCCACTCATCCACTAAAGCATTCTCATCTAAGCAACACTTAACCTTATTTTATGGTTCTCTTTTAAAGGCCAACATTCTGCGCCATACAGTTGTAGGTCTCACCATCATCTTATAAAATTTTCCTTTCAATCTAAGTGGTACTTTTTTATCACAAAATAGTCCTGATGCATTCCTCCACTTCAACCAACCAACTTGATTTTTACTAATACATCCCCTATCTATTCACCATCACTTGGAACAATAGACCCGAGATATTCACCTTTTAATGATTTGATCACCTATAGCTACAACTCGGCCACAGAGCTACTACTAATAAAATTACATTCAATGTATTCAGTTTTAGATCTACTCAAACGAAGGACTTTAGACTCTAACGTAGACCTCCATAATTCAATCACAAGCTAAAACAAAATATTTCTACCATGGAAAAGCAAGAAAGAAAGTGGTTGTTGCACAATTATAGAAACTTTTAGTTACATGAAAAAGCGAGAAATAATTTGTTGTTGCTGGGTGGTGTAATGGGCAAATTCAAAGTTGACCCATGAAATTTATGAAGATACGCGGTTTGTACATCTTGAAGATTTAAAAATTCCCAGAAAAGGATAAATTATAATGAGATGTGACAATTAAGCTACCATAAGCATTTGCTAAAAATCTTGTCCACCATGATATGACTAAGCATGTAGAGATTAATAGACAGTTTATAAAGGAATTAAACATAAAAGTATCCAAATTAGTTGTGCTCCAACAAAATAACAAACTTTTGACATTTTTACTAAAGCCTCCAACAAAATAACAAACTCTTGACATTTTTACTAAAGCCTCCAACAAAATAACAAACTCTTGACATTTTTACTAATGCCCTTAATCAATTACAATTTGACAGTCATATTTCAGGTTTGGAATAATCAATATATATTCCTCAACATGAGAGAGAAAGTGAAAATTCTAAAAAATAGAGCATCAAATTCTGCATTCAATTTCACCAATCAAGCCTCTGTCCCCTAATACTGGCCCACCAACCTGCCTAGTGCCACTTTAGCAATTTGAAACTCATGCACCTCCTCCATCGGGTATAAATGCCCCCAACCATGGTGAAATTGAATGCCACCTCGACAATCCACTGCTCTTCAGTCTTCCATTAAAATCCACCAACTAATATTTTCTTATGCATAATAAAATTTTAAATGTTGAATTGATTGTAATTAATTAGGCTAGTTGCCTTCTTTTCTCCTTATATGGGTTACGACTCACCTATAAATATTTTATCTTCTACCCATCAGAATAAGTATGAATTTTTCTTTTTTTCATATTTTTCAACAAAAGCAAAGCAATAATTCAATATGGCCAATCCAAGAGCTCGATTGAACCCACCCAATTGAGATTCAATCATATACCACAATGCCATGCCCAGTTTTTTTTTTATTCCAAGATAAAAAAAAATATTTGAATAAAAAAAATAAGGCATGACAAATACAATCATATTCTAACTTTTTTTATGTAATTAAGCTGATTCAAGAAACTTCAAATCATGCACAAACTATGACAAGACATCAAAGCCACTCCACCACTCTTCTTATTGCTTATAAACTACATTTGTCAACAGAACTTGACACTAACGTCAAGCTCATCAAAGGGGGGCTGATGTATGATGAATTAGGGCTAGGACTTCATGATGCAATGAATATGATATGCAGTATAAATGTAAATAAAATTTGAGGATTCACATACCATATGGCTAATTAACCCAACAACCATCTTTAATTAAATCAAAATAGGCAATAATAGTCTTCAAGCCCAATTGAGAATGAAATTATCATAAAATTTTAGCAAAAATTATAACCAAAACCAACAAACAAAATAATTAATTTTCACATAACCTTACACTCACAAGGATGGAAATTAGGGAAAAAAAAAAGTTCAAGTCGAAGTTATTAAATTACATACCTCAAAACAGTATTTACAGAGTTTTCAAATCCTATACCAGTAGGTATGGCTGGCACAAAAAACAATTCAGTTTGAATAAAAAAAAATTCAAAACTTATTATAGTTCAATATGGCCTTAAAATTCACAAATGACAGCCACATCCTAAGCTCCACAATTCAAATAAGTTTAAATTCCTTAATTTTAACAGCTGATGTCATAAACCAACCAAATAGATAGCTCAGCCAATGAACAACTGTGAACCTCGACACATGCAAATGAAGACAACAAAAGCCGCTGCCTTATAATAGCTACATGCTACAACCAAAATTCATCGCCTCAAATGAATCCAAATAAGCCACACGCAAACTTTAAGCAGCTGAAACAGAAAAAAAATTCTAAAAATTAAATGTTACAAATAAAAAGGAATCCAGTTAATTCAAAAACAGTGAACCGCTTGCACCCTTTTTTCTCGGATTTAAAAGAAAACAAATCCCAAACTTGAATCCATGCTAGCATTTCCAAACTAGTAAAAGAAAAAAATACTAACTATACTTGAATACATGTTAGCATTTCCAAACTAGTAAAACCACCCAAAGAAAAAACCAAATTATAAAAACAAATTAATATTGTTCATATTTTAGATCATTGCTTATGTGTTGCTTTTGCCGAGTATAAGCTCAAAATTTCCATTAAATTTGCCCGACTTCAACAAATTCTATAAATTTAGTATTTAATATTGATCAAGTGGATTAAAATGATTCATGAGTCGTCAATGAGTCACCACTTCCAACAAGACAATTCATGAGTCATAAATTCCGACAAGATAATTCATGAATCATGAAAAATTAAGCTTATCCTATAAATGAAGATACAACCTCACCATCTTAAATAGCGTTGGGAACAAAACTACATAGAAATATTTGATGGATGATAGGATGTTGATTCATAAGAAATAGCTAGAAAACAAGAGATAGAGAAGGATCTAGGGAACAAATAGCAAGAACACAAGAAATAAGCACAATTCAACATATTGAAAATTAGACTTATATACCAACATTTCTTAGAATTTTCAATTTATTGACATTAATTCCAATAGATTGCACAATTTTAAAAGGTATTGTCTTCCTTCTATTGAATTTTTTAAAAGGTTTCAAATAAAACTTATTTTGGATTTAAAGACAACATGACCTTATCATCAGAAATAAATTCCATATATCCCCTATTCACATCAGAAAAAAACTTATAATTGTCATAATTTGGCGCCAATCTTCTATAAATATTCTAAAGCAATCCGTGCAAATTATGTAAATGATATGAGGCAAATAATAAAACACAAAAAGACTAATATACCCTCTAAGGATTACTTACAACAACCTAAAATAAAATCACTAAAAAAATGCTAATGAAATTAAAAGCAAAAAGCCACTAAATTATTTATGTTTTCATAAATGGATAACTTCTTTAAATACAATCAAGCCAAATGACTTGCATGTGAGTTTTGATGAATAAAGCACATTAAAGATTGGTATGACATATGGAGATTTAAAATTAACATTTAAGATTTATATTGTTAGTAAATTCTTTCAAATTTGATGTCACTTAGCTCTTGTCATTTGATTCATTCTATGAATTAGTATATCACTAAACAACAAATCAAAAACCAGCTCAAGATCGGTTTACCCATCTAACAAATAAGAACAGTATCAATAGACAATTCATCCAAAATTGCATTTTTTAGATTGATTAATTAATTCATCAACTGCATAAATATGACCTCATGTTCAATTTAATTCACAAACTCTAATTGAAATATGGTCAATTATAAGTTAGTATTTATCAAATAATGCATATTAAATTCAAGAATATTTGATATAGATTCATATTATAGTTTTGAAATATATTTTGCATCTGAAGTAATTATTTAATGAATATTCATGAACTATAATTTCCTTAACAAAATCAAACTCAACTATACATGATTCAAACAATGGTGCTTTTAACCTTTAGATGTGATGCTTTTATTTTTGTTTTCAGGATGAACACATGAGCAAGAGTCCTAATTGGAAGCCTACAATATGCCTCAATACTAATAAAGCCTACAATATGCCTCAATACTAATAGATCTAGATAAAGCCCCAAATAGTTTCATTTTTTATTGCTGAGTTTTGGCTTAGTTCATTTCTAAACTCTTGCCTAAAATCTTTAATGAAACTAGTAATAGAAACAAAATAGTCTAAAGACAAATATATAGATCTATAAGACTCGTAAACTTTTGCATATTGTTCAAAAAAGCTAGAACATTTTGTTTGCAACTCTAAAATTGAATATAAAATTCATTATAATATTCATAATATGCTAGATATTCATCATTAAGGTAATGTTTCATATTAACCCGTTTTAATTTAATTCACTTGAAAGATTTCACCAAAAAAATTTCAGTAGCAAATTATTCCACAAGAAATACATATATATTAGTTTTGCTTCAGTGACCTCAACTTCTTGGAATCAAATAGATCAAAATATTCAAAGAAGTTCTCCAAATAACTTATCAGCCTTGAAGAATAGTAAAGATCATGTCTTCTATGAAATCTAAAAATACAATTTTGAATCTCATGACAATTATGTTATTGTTGATTAGAACCATAACGTAGCCCATTAGTTTATATTAGCTTCCTTAAAGAGCGCATCTTAAGTTAATTCCATAGAATAAAGTGAGGTTTGGGCATATAAAACTAAATCAAAAGTATTTAAAATCTACAAGTCGTTGCTTTCCTACTTCCAATTTTGCTCCCTACGAGTAGAGTGACGTTTGGGCCACGAAATCAAAAGCCAAAACCAGTTCTGGATCCAAGCAAACGATCTAGTTCATCCTAAAGAGGTGAAATTAATTAGATCGACAAGGCTAAATTTTTATATCCAAATTAGCTCCCATAGTGTAAAGCATAGCTTAAGAGAACAAAACTTAAACCTAGTGGGTCACCCCAACTTTGTAAACATCTCGATTGGACCTGTGGGGCTAACTTGAGGTTATTGAATTTAAAATTGCTGATGCAACTATCCTGACTTCAATCCTATTATGAAGAAAATCATATCTTCTCGACAAGATTTTGATTACTTAATTCCTTCCAAAGCAATCCTGGTTACTGAATACCTACCTTGATGTAAATTAGGTCTTCCTCAAAGAGGTCTAGGATCCCATAGTTGCTTGGATCAATTAGTTAATAATTATTAAGAAGATAAACAAATATTTTCCAAAAGAATTAGGATACTAAATACCATTTTAAGATAATCAAAACTTCTCTAAAGAGGTTTAGGTTACGTAAATCTCATGAATACTACAAATTAATTGATACCTAAACTACAAATAATCAGATCTCCTTAGAACACTATGTGTTACTTGATAACTCACAAAGTGGCCTTGGTTAATCAATAGCTACCCTTATGATAATTAAATGCTCCCTATAGAGCAATCTAGGTCACTCAAAACCTACCTAGAAGATAATCAAATCTTCCTCAGAGAGAGCTTTCAATTACATGATACATTGCAAGTGCTTTATGTTAGTTGCTATTGAATTATAAAGATAATCAAATCTTCACCATAGAGATTTGGGTTACGCTAGAATGGGATACTCATTTTCTATCCAGAGCATATTCATATTGGAAATCAATATACTAGCATAATAAGTACATCCTATGACTACATCCTTGGATATAACTAATCAGCATTACTTTTGAGTGGATCAACACCAAAACACAAGACAAACTAATAGTAGCACAACCCCACTTTTGGGGAGCATTCTTTTGCTATAATGAGATCTTTTGACTTGGATTGAGGATTTTACCTTTTTGGCTCTCCGATAGATTTTCTCCATGACGCCACTTGGGCGCTCTATACCTCTCAATGAGTAGTTAGAACCTTGTCTTGAGAACCAAATTTACATGACACCTCCAAGTGAGCAATCAATGTCATTTGGCACATAATTGACCCTTGTTCCAAGAAGCTCGCACACTACACAAAACATCTCACATGTACATTATCCTTTTTGGTGCATTATTGGCGCCTTGTTCAGAGAAGCTCCCACCTCTCAACGAATCATCAACTGCATTATACCCTTATTGATTCATCTTTGATACCTCATCCCAAGAAGTTACCCCTTCTTAAGATTTATCTAGAATCATTAGTATAGAATAACATATGTCATATAGGGTAGTGTGGCACACCTTCTATGCATTTTGTTTGGTGCAGTGTTAGTGTGGAAACCGGTTCGGATTCCCGCTCCCGCCTCCCGATCGCGATGTTTCGTGAATCCCACTCCCGCTCCTCCCATTTCGTGAATCGAAGCCAGAGTTTGCCGTGAAGCGAAGCTTCGCTTCGTCCCGCTCACCTGTTCCCGCTCCACTGTCGCAAGAGATCGCGATATTCGCGAAACGTCGTCAACCTCCCTTCCTATTCGCGATAAAAGGCATCGCAGCGGCTCGCCTTCGGTTTTAGGACGAGTCACGGTTTTGAGTTCTTCTTTGGGTTTCCTCGAGATAGAGGAAGAATTCTTCGGGTTTCCTTGGGATAGAAAGAAGGAAGAATAAGAAGATTGTTCTCCCTAGGCTTCTTCTTGATGACTTGTGGCAGAAGAAAAATTGAGTTTATTTCTCTTGTAAGTTTATCTTCTTCGGTGTATCTCGGTGTAAAGTTTCTTCGATGTATCTAAGTGTAAAGAGAGAAGAACAGAAAGAGAAGAATAAAGCAACGAAGTGAGAGATTCCTCTTGTAAGTCGAGGTAATTGACTGATGTAAATTCCTCAAGTAGTAAAATCCTCTGCAACTCCATGGAAGTAGGCAATTTGCCGAACCACGTAAATCTATGTGTTTCGATGTGGTGTTACTGCTTTCTGGTGTGAATTTTTTCTCGTTCTATCTTTCGCTTCGTCAATCGTTCTCCTGTTTGATTTATATATATACCACATCAACTGGTAATCTATAAATCTCGCAATAACAACTGGTATCAGAGCTTTATTCGGATCTGAAGAAAAATGATGGTTGCATATGAAGTGAAGTTTCAGGGATCGAGAAGTTTGATGACACAGATTTTGGTTATTGGAGGATGCAGATAAAGGATTATCTCTATGGGAAGAAACTTCATCTTCTGTTATTGAGGAAAAAACTTGAAATGATGGATGAAGTTGAATGAAATTTGTTAGATCAACAAGTTCTGAGGTTATTCGATTGACCCTATCGAGGTTTGTTGCACACAACGTCGTTAAGGAGAGGACGACTGTAGATCTCATGACAGTTTTATCAGGTATATATGAAAAATCATCAATGAATAACAAGGTATATTTGATGAATAAGTAATTCAATTTGAAGATGACGAACGGTATTTCTGTTGCTCAACACATGAATGATTTCAACACTATCACAAATCAATTGTCGTATGTTGAAATTGATTTCAATGATGAGATAAGTGCGCCGATATTGTTGACATCGTTGTCAAATAGTTGGGAAGCCATAATGATGACAGTTAGCAGCTCTGCAGGTAAATCTAAACTGAAATGCGATGATATTCGTGATTTGATTTTGGCTGAGGAGGTTCACAAAAAAGATTCTGGCGAGACCTCAGGTACGAGTTCAGCACCAAATGTTGATTTCAGAGGGAGATGGCATGACAAGAACTCAAATAAATGAAGATTTAAATCAAAGTCTGGTCAGCAGACAACCTGTTAAAATTGTGGCAAGGCTAGCCACATAAGGAAGAACTACAGGAATCCCAAGAATATGGAGAATGATAACACAAATATGATATCTGAAGAAGTACAGGATGCAGTATTATTGGCAGTTCATAGTTCTGTTGATGATAGAAGTGAAGAGAAAAGTGGGTCCGGAGCACCCATTCCTATTGTTCCATAGGAAGATGTTGGAGAACGAAAGAACTATGAAGAAATCTTGCAAGATGAAAGTTTGAGCAAGTGAGAGCTTGCAGAACTTCCACCATGGAAGAAGACATTAAACAACGAGTGGGTGTACCGGGTGAAGACTGAGCATGATGGCAGTAAGAGGTGCAAGACTGGACTTTTTGAAAAATCTTTTCAGCAGAGGCAGGATATTGCCCATGCAGTGTGAGTTGTAAGCAGAGACAATAGTAATTCAGGAAATAGCTTGGAGGTGCAAGGCTATTTGGAGTCTGCTGATATGTTGACTGAGGGTGTTACTCTTGAGAAACTGAAGTTGTGCACAGCTTCAGTTGGTCTTCTGGAGTGAAGACAGGGCTTTGAGTTGCAGAAGTGGAGGAGTCAAAGTGGAGGATTCAAGGTGGAGGATTCACTGTGGAGCATTCAGTTCGAGGAAGATGTTGTAGCAGGTGTACCAGTCTCAAAGTGAAAGATTTGTTAGTGTGGAGACCGATTCAGATTCACGTTCCCGCCTCCCAATCGCGATGTTTAGCGAATCCCGCTCCTGCTCCTGTTTCACGAATCGGCGTCAGCGTCTGCCGCGAAGCGAAGCTTCGGTTCGCCCCGCTCACCTGTTCCAGCTCCACTGTCGCGAGAGGTAGCGATATTCGTGAAACGTCGCCAACCTCCCTTTTTGTTCGCGATAAAAGGCATCGTAGCAGCTCTCCTTCGGCTTTAGGATGAGTCACGATTTTGAGTTCTTCTTTAGGTTTCCTTAGAATAGAAGAAGAGTTCGAGTTTCCTTGGGATAGAAAAAAGGAAAGTGCAAGAAGTAGTTCCTTGCGACAGAAGGAAGAAGAAGGAAGAATAAGAAGATTTTTCTCCCCAGGCTTCTTCTTGGTGACTTGTGGCAGAAGAGAAATTGGGTTTATTTCTCTTGTAAATTTATCTTCTTCGGTGTATCTCGGTGTAAAGAGAGAATAACATAGAGAGAAGAAGAGAGAGCAACGAAGTTAGAGATTCTTCTTGTAAGTCGAGGTGATTGACTGCTGTAAATTCCTCAAGTAGTAAAATCCTCTGCAACTCTGTGAACGTGGGCAATTTGTCGAACCACGTAAATCTATGCGTTCCGCTATGGTGTTACTGTTTCCTGGTGTGAATTTTTTCTCGTTTTATTTTTCGTTTCGTTGATCGTTCTCCTGTTTGATTTATATATATACCACATCAACTGGTAGTATCTATAGATCTCGCAACAACATGCATCGCATTAAGTAAAACTGACACGCACTATTTGCACCATGTAAGAGCAAAAACATATAGCACAAATCCTGCATAGCATGTGCTATATATATATATATAGTTTCTTAAAATTATACATATATATATAGACATATCCTGAATAACAATTTACTAGAGCATACATGGTCCTTAATTTGTCCCTAACTCCAAGCCTTATGTCTCTAGCTTTGGTAAAGGGCAGCCCGCAACCACCATTGATGTCGTGCACGATCATCAACAACTACCTTTGAACGCCACTCTAGCTAACCTTGTCCACCACCTTTAGCTGTTGTGCATTTCATTCTACAAGTGAATCTCCTTCCATTATTCTCTCTCATTGAGATTTTTAATAAAAGAATTTTGTGGTTTGGTTGTCATGTTCAATATTTGCATATAAAAAAAGATCATTAATTTTTCATACCTCAAAATTCATGCTTTTTATGATTATTGTAATTATTATATTAATATTTTAACAGAATTCTTAAGATGATTTATAGTTGCATTCACGCAATCAATGAAGATTACAACTTAAAAGATAATATTGATGCTAATGATTATTTTTACTATTGATGATTATGATTTTTTACTTGATTAGTTTAATTTTTTATAAAAATATTATGGTTAACAAAAATTATAATATTTTAAATTTTAAGTGATTGAAGTATTAAGCAATTGAATTTAAGCATTACTTTTATTATTTTTATTATTATTATGATTTATTTATCAATTTAGTAGTCTTTCATATTTACTCATAATTTTTTAATATTTTGCATCATACTTAAAATATTATTTATTGTGTCAGAAGTTGTAGCTCCACGAAGACCTTTATATCATGATGTGCTCTGCAACCTCCGGGTAAACATCTTCGCATTATATTATCACCCAATGGTCAAGTACTTGTCCTCTTCTAGATTAATGATCAAGAACTTTTGGCCTCAAGTGTTTGAAGTTAACACTTTAAGGTTCCTTGTTTGACCTTACTTAATACACTTAGGTGGTTAGACTTGCCTTTTACCAGCATTGGTGGGAAAACAAACGTGGAATGGACAAGATCATCCTAGACCAAGTCTAGCAAGGTATAAGATTTCAATCCTCCTTCGAAGATATTTAGTCTACCCAACACATGCTTGAGAAATTTGTTTGAGTGAACCATTGCTAATTCCTTGTTATACAGAATGATACTTTCTCAGTGAGTTGTGAGTACGGGTTATATAACCACCACCTCCTCTGGCTCCCACCCTATAGGGTTACACAGATAGTTACACATTCATGCACCTTGATGTCACATATTTATGCTTGAGGTTACACAATCAAAGACTGTACAAAGTTAACTGATTTAAAGCTCTAAAGAAAAAAATCTTCTAAGTATAGAAGATCTTCAACCTCTCACGACATGTATATATTATTGTCTCCTCTTTTTTTCACAATCAATTTTTTTAACATCACCAAGTCTTAGTCGACAACCCTTTCTTTACTCAACATCGTGCAATAAGGAGAAGGTTATCCATCTTTATAGATTACCCTTGAGTTTTTAGAACAAAAACCTTTTGGACTTATTTTATTGAAGAAGAACTAAGCTACTTATATTTGGGAGATTAGAAAGCCCTTCCTAGTAGGCATTATGCCATCATCAACATATATGGATTCAAAGAGGTTGTTGCCGCGATTGATTGCTAAAACTTCACAGTGAGGAGATTATGTCACTAATACCACTCACCAATTTAACAACTCGGCACATCATTTTTCAGACCTTATGCATGTTCATGCATTGAGAAATCCATCATTTATATGGGTTGCAGGGTGGAATCTAATAGCCCACAATCCAGCATGCTACTATATGAGTAGCTGAAAAAGTTAGCTAATTGCCTCATATGGGCTCCATTTTGGGAGCCACTTCCGAATTGTCAAATTAACAAGTCTTAGCTCTTTGGTCTATCTCCACATAACTTTTCCCACAAGGACTTGAACTAGATTTCCATTATTTAATGTATTAAGCACTTAAAAATTTATTTGGAAACTTTGCAATCAATAATATAATAAAAAGTTCGTAAAGCAACCCTTATTTACGTGGTACATTTCTATTTTATTTCTAGCAATGTCTTATGTGTTGTTGTATGACATGTTGTAAGCAGAACCCCTCTAGAATGCTAGGATAGAGGTCGAGCGGTTCCGAATTCTAAATATTTATTGCTTTCCTCCTTTCACCCAGTGCATGCCTTAAACAACTTTAATCATAATTAGCAAGAGATTTATTATGTCTCATATGTAAATTGTTCTATGATGACTTGGGTGCTTCACAATAAAATCTTCTACTCTAACATATAATCAACTAAAATTAACCTAATATTTTGGAATTACATACATATATGTATATATATAAATATATATATATATATATATATATATATATATATATATATATATAAATAGAAAGCAAGGCACTAGTCTACCGTCCATCTATGGCGTTCTCCGGCCGGCTACGGGATCTGATAAAGAAGTACGGAAAGGTGGCCCTCGGCGTCCATCTGTCTGTGTCCGCAGCCTCCATTACAGGATTCTACGTTGCCATAAAAAACAATGTGGAGGTTGAGTCCCTCTTTGAGAAGGTTGGGCTCTCCTCCACAGTTCCTCACCATCAGTCTCCTTCGAGAGGCAGTGGAGCATCCACAGAAGATCCTACATCTGTTACTCTGGAGGAACACGAGTTCCTTCCTCCCACTGTCGTCAACCAAAGGGAGCAGCAGCCTCGGCTTAAAAATCGGACATCAAAACTTGCGGCATCGAGTGGTGATGCGTTGGCGCTGGCGATCCTTTGCAACAAGGCGCCTTCCCCATCTGGGGTCCAATCACGATTGGGCTGACGCCGCCGATTGCCAAATTTCTCGCAAGGAATGTCCTAAAAATCGTGTAACTTTACACTTGCTCACTCCTTCAGTTTCGTGTATCCATATGATGTTTCTTTAATAGATTAAAAAGTCTCGTTTGGCTTCAAAAAATAATAATATATATATGGTGATTTAGCATTTGAATGATCATAATAGATATAGATGTATGTTTTATTAATAAGAGCTTAGTTGTCATGTCATACTGCAGCCCACTGAAACTATATGTGGTTAAAATTCACACAAAGCCAGAAAATAAAATAAAAAATCATTACATTTGAGTCCCTCATATGAATATATGATAACATTGTTTTCTAAAATATGCCTAGGTGGGTCCAGTGGTACTTCTTAATTAAGTAGGATGTAAGACCAATCATTAGGCTTTTGCGATCTTTCATAGTTAAGATTTAAGTCTCTTGGTAGGCATCTTCGCCATTGGGAGGAGTAGTCCTACATTGCCTAATAAGACATTAGAATCTAAATATTAATAGAATCAAAGATAGATGCCCATGTGAGCATTGTAAGTCCAGGTCTATGCATTCTCCCCCAAGTTATCAAGAGTTATATACCCTCATTTCAATCTTTGTCAGGATAAATACGTAAATGGTGTTGTTAACTTCCCCTTCTAGGCTGCTCACTCTTGCAGAATTAGGATTCCCATAGTTCATTACCTTTTATTGAGCCAATAGCTTCAAATTGCTCAAAACTAGTAGATTCCTTCCACATAGATCTTCCTTCCATACCCTCATAGCTTTAGCAAACTTGTTGGTCCGTCCCATGGTTGATAATCAAAACCCTTGATATCTGATTTATCTTGTGGACCACTCTCCTGCAGAAATGTCATAAGTCCTGCCATAAACCCTCCTAATAGCTAGACGATAGAACCTTCCTCCAAGCCTTTGCATATGTTTGCATGATTATGTGGCATCACATCTAGCATTCAAGGTCTTATTCAATGGATGTTCAAAATTGGAATAGGTTATTCCCATAAATTCTACTATATTCCTTAGTCGGATTAGCACTTTGAAAGACAATATCCTTTCTCATATTAGGTTATCACCCTGTAGTCCTATTATGTTCCATTATGTTTCAAGGTTGGGCCGCATAAGTTTTGCTAGGTTCAAAGGTTAAGTTATGAACCAATAGGTATTGTCAAATTCTCAAATTGGGTTATCACCAATGTCTTGTATCATTCCAAAGTTGTGTTATTATCCCATATTTTATACCCTTAGTCTTCATTATCACTTCATAAGTCTCATTAGATCTTTGAAATGGGTAATCACTTTAGGCCTTATCTCTTTTTCAGGTCAAGCCATCCCTCACTTCATATCTTTCTCATCTTAGATTATCACCTTTGTAGCTCTCTCTCTCCCTCTGCACTTTGAGGTGAATGCGCTCAAATCCATCTTAAAGCCCCTGCTCAAGGTAGATACAACAATCATTTCTCTAACACAACAAGTTAATCTTGGTAGAAAGGAACTGACCATTTAAAAGTCAAGTTTCATAACAAAGGCCATATTATGTCTTTTATAAACCCATTAGAAGCACAGTGATATCCTTGATCAAAAGTGTTCCCAATAATAAAGCTTGGAATGTAGTTAACCAATAGAGCTTGACCCATGAAAAATCTGTCTCTTAGAATTAAAATAAACCTTGGTCAGTTTTATCGACAAGTAGAGAGAAATATTTAAGATCATCCTGATTTGTCTTCTAAACAGCATGTTGCTCAAAATTTCTTTATTGAAACTCTAAATAAAAGGAAATGGACAACAATACAAGTGTATGGGTGGTTTTAAATACCACATCACTGCGATTATGGTATTGAAATTTCAATATTCCTAATCATTTTTCCTTAAGGTTATAAATAAGCCACATTTTTATTTTTTTTTCTTGTCATCACAAATTTTCATTTTCAACAATTAGAATTATCTTTGTATATTAATAGTTTGTGATAAAAAACATGGAATTAATCCTCGAGAGAATTGCCTCCCAGCCTTAGCCATACCAAAACACTTTTAGCTTGCAGCTTAGTACATGCTTCCTCTAGGGTAACAACCTTATGCAGATTGAACATAACTATTTGTTTGATTAAGTTCTATGAAGCACATGAGCTTATAAAATCTTGTGTCAGCGTTGGACACAAACATGCATCTAACACATAATCAACAAGCTGAAAAATCATTTTTTATGCTTTTTTAAAATATGATTGAAAAGGAGGAAAAAATATCATATATTGACAAAAAAGAAAGAGGAATAATCAAGAGTTCGCTTTCAATAAAATGGTTCTTGAAATTATTTTTGTTGAGATTGAACTAAAACACCCATCTTCACTGCTTAGCCCATTTCCTTAAATCCCAAGATATCTTTTATTACTAATTCACTAATATATGATTATTATTCATTAACAATTAAAATTTAAATTATTCGATGCAATTATTTCACTTACATATTACTGCCATGCTTGGCTAAGTGAGTTTCTAAATTGCCTTCCTCTCATAAAGATATGCAAGCATCAAATGAGAGGAATAATAATTTAAATAAGCATTTTCTAAGTATTGAAAAGAGCAATGGTGAAGTCAGACTACTACTTCTTCAAGCTTGATAATGCTTTTGTCATCTAGAAACACAATGGATAAAGAAAGGCTTCGTGGATGATTAGTTGATAACTCCCCACATCTATAAATTTGGCTTCTAAATTTCCTTTAAAACCAATTTTCTCGCCTTGTTATGAAATTAAAAAGTATTTTTTTTTTATTAATTCACTTAAGAAGAATAAGATCATTCCTCTATGAGGTGAAGTCATATTTGTTAATAACAATCTTCACCTCCTATCTAGGTGAAACTTAGAAAAAACTCGGAAACAAAGTTTGGAATGTTAGTCGAGATGCATTCATTATAATGTATAAAATTGGAATGATGTAAGTTCTTGATATCTCTGTACTGATGAGTTGCCTTTGCAAATATATTTTTTATCGATGATAGTGAAGTTGCGATTGAAGAGAACAATGTTTATAGTTATGATAATGATGGTGGTGCTGAGTGTATTAGACCCAATTAATGGTATATTAGTGTTTTAATATTTTGTGTGATTATTTTGAAGATAATATAGACTTTTTTTATTTTTTTAGCATTTTTGGTAGACAATATAATGTCGGTACAAACAAGGAATGTCTTGTTTGGGAGCAAATACAAACATGTCATTAAAAGAAGAAACTAGGTAATATAAAGAATGAAGACGAAGAAACTTTGTTACATCCCTCTCTCTAATCCTTATACTCCTCTGAGATCCCCAACCCATTTTTGCAACAAGTTTCTCCCCTCCTGAGGTAGAATCTATCTTTATGCTATGACATCCCTTTATATATACAAGGAATCCTAATAACAAAAAAATATGATAGTTACAAAGATAAGACATTGACTTCGGTTACATACATATAAGTTATAAGCATGGTTTAAAAAGGTGCTCGAGTTGCGCATCTCACTTGGAGGTGCCCAGAAATTGCCTCAAGGCTTATATCTCAAGATGCTTGAGACTACAAATTCAAATTATTACCTAGAAAAAATAAAAATAAAAACTTTTATTACATGAGATATCTAATATAACTTGTGCCTCCATTTAATTTTTCATGTTAGAATTATGAGAGTTGAGCGAGAAAGAGAAAAAAAATTGTTGTTCAACAAATAATAGTAAGAGAGCAAAGAATCAACAAGCGACATGAAATTCAGTGAAGAGAAGTGTTGTTTGTTCAGTTTTCACATGTGAAAATAATTCGAGCACGTTTGACAATGTGCACAAAAAGAAGAATAACTGAATTGTTGCATAATGCATGAAGAAACTTGTATATATTTTGTTCAAAAAGCATTTAAGAGATTGACGCATCATGTGGCAAAGACCAAGTATGATGAGCGTTGATAATATATAATTTGATAATGAATGAATAGTGCAAAATTCATGAATGATTTGATGTTAATGACGAAGGAATTTTTGAGTAAAGATGAGAATGAAGATGTTATAGCTAACATTGAAAGGGTCATTGAATTGGATGCAGCTTCTACTTCACAATCATTTTAAGAAGAAAAACAAAGTCATGTTGGAGCATTAAAAAAGTCAAGGTAGTTTAATTATAGCAGATTATTTAATTGTGTTATTAATTTTTTATTATATTTTAAATTATATCCAATGTCAATTGATAAGAGAAGTATAAAAAAAATAGCAATTGAAGAAAATTTTAAAAATGATAATGAAACTAAATTGGAGGATGTTAGAATTATTACATGCAATGATTCTTTTGAAGAGTTTAAATAAACGATAATTTGTCATGACATTTTTTAAATTTAAATGTGTGCTTACCTTAAATCGGGTTTTGCAATTTCAATATAGATTAAGATTTAAGATTGAAATTTGCTTTCCTTTTCTCATGCAATTTTGTGATTTATATGAATTAAGTTAATCCATCTAAATTTTATGACATATTTATGAATTATTTAAATATTAAAAGATTGATATTTTCTTGGTTCAAGGCTTTCTACTTTATCCATCATGAGGATTATGACTTGCAAAAGCAAATTGACACCTCAAATTTTCCTTTTAAACATTGGTTATGTCGATGAGAAGCAGATTTTGTGGATGTACGGTCAGATTGGCATCATAATTGCTCGTCAAAATGTTCTTAATCATAGAGTTACTCAACCCTTGGGTTAGAATCTTCTTAAGACCTTTTCTGAGTTCCTCTCAAACTCACCAAACCTTCTTGAAATTGACAAATCTCTTTCGGCCCAATTCTCTTAGGATTTCTCTCCACAAATTTGCAAATCTCTTAGAATCCCCCACTATAGCTTCCCAATCCTCTCAATTTGTTCTCATGTGTCTTCTCGACAAGCCAATTGATTTCCTAATAACACAACCATATATAATTATGGACGCAAATCCATATGAAAAAACTGTCATTCTTTTACATGAGCAAAAAACAACTTACCATGTGGTTTCACTCTAACTTAGTCATGCATCAAGCACATTAATGCAAAACCCTAATGAATGGTCTAAATGGTGAGATAAAATGATTCATTCTCTCGATAATGGATTACACAAATAACATGAAATGTATAAGCATGAATAAATTCACATAAGGAATAGTTTCAACTTTCAAGGGCACTCATTCCTAAAATTTGTAATAAGTAATACTTCTGAAGAGTGGGATTACAGGTCACTATTTTTTTTATCGAGTTTGCTTAATAGACCAAATATTCATGAAAGTTGATCAAACAAGCGGTTATGTGGCCGTAGATCAATATCAATCAATTGGTTCTTAAGCTTGAAGGTCATGACATAAGAAATTAATTTGCAAGGAGCGTTTTAGTTTCCATATAAAAATTATTGTAATATGCACATACAACATAAACTCATTTCTAAAATCCAGAAATAACTTAAGCCATTAAAAATTTATTAAAGACCAATTAATCAAATCTAAGCCTAGTGGAGGAGTTTGGCACACGACAAGAAACTTCCTTATTGTAAGAAAAGCTGAAGCTACAGAGCAAATCTTACCCACATAAGAGAGAAAAAAGCTCATTAAACGTTTTCACAATATAATGAATCAGTGAGGAGACCGAGGGCCCGTTTGGGGCACTTTTTTTGGTGCGGTGTGTTCTGAAAGCATGCGCCAAATCGTTTGAAAACAACGGTGTTGCGACGTTAGTGAATAATTTATGTTAAAATGCGGCCTCGGATTCGACCCTCCGACCCGCGTTTCTTCGCGTGCATTTTAACTCGCGGCCTGCGTTTCTTTGCGTGCATTTTACCCCACGGTCCCTCTCGCGCTTCTTCTGCCTCTCTCGTCGTAGCTCCCTCTCTAGCGCTATTTTTGCCTCTCTCGTCGTGGCTCCCTTTGTCGCGTCTCTTCTGCCCTAGCTACACCTCTCTCGATCGCTCTTGCAAAGTTTTTACCCTGCCGCCTAGGTATCTCTCTCGTTTCTCTCTCACGCCTCTTTTCACATTTCAAGCGGCTTTCTCCGGTGGCAACATAGCTCTCGTCGTAGCTCCCTCTCTAGCGCTATTTTTGCCTCTCTCGTCGTGGCTCCCTTTGTCGCGTCTCTTCTGCCCTAGCTACACCTCTCTCGATCGCTCTTGCAAAGTTTTTACCCTGCCGCCTAGGTATCTCTCTCGTTTCTCTCTCACGCCTCTTTTCACATTTCAAGCGGCTTTCTCCGGTGGCAACTTGGCTTTCTCCTCTCTCTTTTCCCTCTTATCTCTGGTTATTGTGTATGGTATGTAAATACTGTCCTCATTTTTATGAAATGACTTTCTCTTTGCGATTTGTGGCTTTCTCATTTGTGGTATATAGCGTTTTGTGATAATTTTGTGGAATCGTTCTCATTTTTCTCTATGATTATTGTGAGAATTTTATGAATTTTGCGAGTTCTGTGATTTCTATGGTTCTATGTATGGTTCTGCAATTTGTTTGGTGCCCTATATGTAGATGGCACTATTTCGTGCGCCCTGTGTGTAGAAAACAGTGTTTTGGGGTGCTCTGTATGTCATTGTAATGAAAAATGGATAAAAGGAGCTTGATTTGTAGATAGGACTATTTTGATGCCCTGTATGTCACTGCCTCAATTGAAAAATATGGATTTATAGCATTGTTTCGGGTTCCATGTAAGTAATTGCCTCAAATGAAAGAGAGCGTTTGATGATAACAATGTTTCGAGTGAATGTATGTAATTGTCTCAAATGAAAAATATGATATGGGGTTCTACCATTATCTTTGATATTTGTGTGAGAATTTGAAAAATAGATGAAAGAGGGTGTTGATTTTGGTTGAAGATTGTGAAGAGGAGGTGGTGTGTTGTGAGAGAAGGTGATGTGGAGGTGGTGGAGTGGTGTGGTGTGCTATTGACGTGGTTGGTGTGTGGTTTGGAGAAGGTGGTGTGGTGTGGTGTGGTGTGGTGTGGTGTTGGTTATGAGGTAGTGCGATGGTGGTTGGTGTGGGAGGTATTGGTATCTGTGCGGAGGTGTGTAGTTGGTGTGTGAAGGTGTTGGTGTGTCGATGTGTTTGTGTGGTGGTGGCGTTGGTGGTGGTGGTGTGGTCGTGTGGTGGATGTGTTGGTGTCTTGATGTGCTGGTGTGTGGAGATGTTGGTGCGGAGGTGGTGGTGTCTGCTGGAGGTGTTGGTGTCTGCTGGTGTCTATGTGGTGTCTGTGTGGAGGTGTACGAAAGAAGTGGTGTCTGTGTGTAGTTATTTGTGTGTGGTTATGGAGGTGGTGGTTAGTGTGTGGTTGCATTTGTGTGGAGGTGCTAGTGTGTGGAGGTGGTAATGGTAGTGTGGTGGATGTGTTGGTGTCTTGGTGTGCTAGTGTGTGAAGGTGTTGGTGATGATATTGTGGCATGTCTATTTTTCTTTGATTTGCAATATTGTGGTATTATTATTTACGTTAATTAGTTTTTTTTCATGCTAGTAATACAATAGTTAAGACAAAAGAGGACAGTTCATCTGAAATGTGGGATAAAAAGATAAAAGTAATATTTTGCGACCTTTGCCTAAAAGAAATTGATCTAAGAAATAGGTCGACAACATATTTCAACAAGAAGACTGACAAAACATTAAATTTAAGGAAAGGAAAAGAGTATGACAGAATGCAGTTAAAAACAAGTGAGGTCAGCTAGAAGGATTGAAAATCTGAAATAAATTGAAGCGAAAATCAACGACATTAGGGTGGGATCTAGTAAAGTGAATGATTGATGCTTCTGAGAAGTGATAGTCAGAGAGACTTGCGGTGAGCATTTTTGAAATATCCCCTAGCGAAAATCAACGACATTAGGGTGGGATCTAGTAAAGTGAATGATTGATGCTTCTGAGAAGTGATAGTCAGAGAGACTTGCGGTGAGCATTTTTGAAATATCCCCTATTTTTGTGAATTTTTAATTTATTTTTTATTTATTTATTATTTATTTTTAAATTCAACTACATGTTATATTAAATTATAGGTGGTATTTGCTACAAAAAAAATTTAACTACAGTAGAATCAATCCTGAGTTGGAGAAGAAATCAGCTCGTATGTTTGGAAGTGTCGTCGCGACGGCCAAAATTGCATGTGCCCCCAATAAGATGGTATTTGGTGGCATCCCCGAAAATTTAGGAGCTGGCTAAACAGGTGATTTCATTGAAGACCCCAGCCCAGACCTCCATGAAGTTGAGTCCACGAGCCGATCTAAGCGTCTTCGATTTGAAAAAAAAAAAGTGAGAGCTGCTTTTCTTAGAAGTCAGATCTCACAGTTGGTGGTTTCATGCACCAATGACCCCGGCACATTATAAGCAACTTCAGTCCAACAGTTTATGCGAATTTTGGGTGCAACTCCAGAAAATTCGGAGGACATGCCGTTGTATTTGTTCTCTTTGAAGTTGTTTGAAAATTCGACCCGGAGATAATTTTTCATAGCGATGCTCGCTGGACGTAGGGCTGCTTACCTATGTTATTTTTACGAGATCAGTGACATTTGAGGGACATTTTTTTAAAATTAGATTCTCGTGGGACATTCTATTTGTTTATAGTTTTTCATGATGCTTTGGATATTTAAATTATTTTGGACATGCCGTTTTAATTGAGAGTTTTTCATTTATCGTTATGTTTTCTATTTACTTTGTAATGTTATTTTTTTATGTTGGTTTTGATCGTAATATTATATTATTGAAGTTAATTCATTCATGCTTATGTGTTAGACCCTTCGATACCAAAATACATGCATGAAACTAGAAAAAGACGTAAAAAGAGATTTACAGCTTGCATAATGTACGAATATTATAACTCGTACATACACTTGCGGTTGTCGTATGCTTGTGCATTTGATATTGATTGTTTTAGTTTTTTACGCTATTCGTAAGTGTTTTTTTTTCCTTTTGCATTTATTTTATTTTTCTTTTGGTAGGATTTGAAGATCTATGATGAGATATTTGACCTTATAAGTTCTTCTTGATGACATATTTATCACTATTAATTGGTGTCAAATGTAAAATCATAATGAAAACAACCAAGTTTCTATCTTTTTTCGGTACTATGATTTTTCAGGTTCTTTTATATGATCTTTTTTTGAGATAGGCATATGTGACACACATGTGCTTGGTATTAAGTGGGTTAAAAGCAATCAAGAATCTCTTTTTTTATAATGTTTGTTGTCTTATTGTAGTGACAAGTTCGTTGGTTTATATACTAAGTTCTTTGAGACCACACAGCTACATAAAACTATAATTAATTACTTCTATTATCAATTTTTACTTGAGTTATGTTTAATGAAATGTTTTTTAAAGCATTCAGGAAAGATGAACTCGAAGATTCTAGTACCTCCAGAGGATTGCACTACGACTATGGACTTCAAAGTTCTCTGCAAACGTCACGTCAGCCGCATAACTATGGGAGACAGTTTTACAGGTACCAGCGAAGAATCATAGAAAACTGTAACTATTTTTTATGGGCAGATAGGTTGGAAGATTATACCGCCGAGAGTGATTAGCGTAGAGAAGATCCCTGAAGAACGACTTAACTCGTGATATATATATCTTCTGCATTTTAAAAATAATATTATCATATTATAAGTTATTATGTTAATAGTTTTTTTCTTAATTTTAATAATAATGCTACTCATTTTTAGGTGAGGTGTTTATCTTTTTATTTGTAATGTTTTGCGTTAAATTTTTTAAGTATAAAATGTATTGGTATGAACAGTTTTGTGCAAACAACATTACGATACAGGAGCAGAATTGTCATTTGCCCAGAAGCAGCTCCAGCACAGTTGTTTTCAAATTGTAAAAAACAAACAAACAGTCAGTTTATCTCGTGTTAGCTACTGCACAGTAACTTATTATTAAGCTGCAGTTGCCCCAAACAGACCTTAAAGCTTGACTCTAGAAACACCCCAACACGTGCGATAAAATTATAGATAAAAGTTAATAAATCACCCAAATATTCGCTTCCTTTAGCAGGCTAATTGAATGGCATCAAAATATTAGTATATATATACATGAATCAGAAAACATTATATGCCACCGCATCTGTGGATGAAACAAACGCATTTTTACTGCAAGCAAGAAAGCAAATATCAATGACCTCCAAACTTTACAGTTATAGCTGCCATGAATTAACCAAAACTAAATTAAATTAAATGCATTCAATAAGAACAAAACTAAAACCTCCATCCACACAAAATCAAGACTTCAATCATTGAATCCAAAAAAAAAAAAAAACTGCAGTACAGAAGGAAACCATGTGGCGCATGAAAAGCTCAGAAATCATTATTAGGTATCTAATACAAGGATCAAGAAAACAGACCAAAAATATATTCATGGCGAAGAAAGGGAAAGTGAGAACAAGGAGCCCACGGAAAAGCACCATATGATACAAATTAGACATGTATAAGAATCAAGGTGAGGTGAAAGCGCGGAGTATTACCTCGAATCGTTGCTCCCTCGCGTAGAAATCTAGGGTTTCACGCTTCCCCGGCTATAGAGAGTAGAAGAGAGAGGGGGGGTGGGGGGGGAGCATTACAACTAGTGCCGGATGAAAGGAGAGATAAAAGACAGCGGAAGACGAGTAGTGGCTGGCGTTTCTGTGCGCTAAGGACAGCCGTTGGTTTGAGGGGACGGTGGATAATGAAGAGCGCATAGAGCTTTGTATGCGGTCGTTGCCGTTGAGGTGCATGCGGGATGGAGGAGAAGGCGGGGAAAGCTTTCCTCGTCTGACGTGGCGTAAGTCTGCTTTGCCGGGTGCGGCACGAGTGGGTCCCACCGCTCGCTGTATCAGTATGTGTTGGACGGCCGCCAAATTGTTTAATTTATATTATTTATTTTATTTTTTAATATTTAAGGGCACTCCCGAATATCATTCTAATGTATGAAAAAAAAAGGGGCAACATAAGACATGATCAAACATTAAATAAAAAATCAAAATTATATATATCGATGATGAAGCAAAAGAAAAAAATTAGAAAATATATATATAACATTGAATAATGTGGTCTTAAGACGTAGTAGCATGAAACAGGAGTATAAATAAGTCGAATATGTGCCGCCTAAGTGTCTATTTTTGTTCGATTCGTTTGTATTAATATCAGTTCAAATTCGGCCTGTGTTTATTTTAGGCTCGGAATGAGTCACCATATTTGACTCGACTCGATACGAGCAACTCGAAATTGATTTCAGTTCATATCATGAGCCTGCTCCCATGCTATATCATATAGAAATGTGTTGGATCATATAGAAACGAGAGCAACATACCAGCCTATTTCAATATGTTTACATGTCTAACATCTAAACTATACTTTTTCACATTTATATCATCCAAATTTTTTGTATGTATTTTTTTTAATACAGTATAAAATATTATATAAAAATGATGTAATTGTTGAGCATATTGTTAATGTGAATAGTAGTTAAACCGTACGGAGATCAGCTAACCCTATATATA
>NEWO01000318.1:86727-106114 GCA_003013225.1 Phalaenopsis aphrodite
TATATATATATATATATATATATATATATATATATATATATATATATATATATATATATATATATATATATATATATTTATATATATATATATAACTGTGTGATGTGTTTGCTTAGTAGACTTCTAATGATGCTAGAAAGCTTGGAAATGTTTTTCAAAATGATATTCTAAATGACGTGGCATGAACGAAGTAGACAACTAATGTCATTAAAAAAATGGTTTACAACCGACATTTTCTCGTCCCATCCGACGCCATGTTTGAAATAAATTAATATTATTCATATAAAAACTACGACTCTGCTGGAGAGATGGACGTATAAGAGGAATGGCGTTTAAAAAATTTGTCCTTATTTAAAACTTTATAATTTTAACCTTTATACTTCCTATGAATTAAACGGGTATTTACATATTTACAACTCAATTCTTATTATGTTTTTCTTTTTTTTTTTCTACCCATAAAATGAGGAGGACATTAATATTTATTGAGAAATTAGGGTGAAAAACACAGAGAGATTTAACTAGGTTCGGCAAAGATGTATCGTCTTCGGGAGCAGAGCGGCGAGTTTCAATATTTCAGAAGAGTCCAAGTACATACTCATAGGGTTACACATATATATGGATATACGAATAAAAAACTCACAGATAAATTACTAACACGCCCTCGCTCCCCCAACCCACTAAATTCCAAGATACACATACTTTTAATATTTCATTCAAGGAGACACATTTTCAACCAAGAGACACATTTATTCACTGTAAGAGACTCCAAATTTTGACATATGAGCCATACTTAACAATACTTAAAAACAATTTAATGGGTGCAAAATTAAAAAAGTAAAATAAAAACATAATCACAGAAAGTTGCGGTTGTGAGACAAATAAATATTACAAATATTTTTATTTACATATATCAGAATGTGTTTTCAAAATGAATTTAAATAGAACAAAAATGGGAGACTGAGAATATCAAACCCATTGAAGGCTTAACATGAATGAATCACTGCACTTATATCATGGTTAATGAGAAGCTGAAATATGACTTGGCTTTCCGCATGTCCAAATAGTTTTATTTATTTGGGGGGCATTTGCATACATAGCACACGATCTAATGTATTTACATGCTGACAAGCCAAACTTAAGTTAGCCCTAACTCGACTTGTTAGCTCGTGAGCTGACTCATTTAAAAAATATATTAATAGAAAATATACTCGAGATATACTAAATTTTTAAAAAAAAATCTTAAGGTATTAAAAGTGATAAGAAAATAATATTTTTTTAGTATTTGTCTCCTAATTTTTCATTCTATTTATCAACTTATTAATACCACGAGTTATGGTATGACATTCATGCTCGCAAAAGGATTTCTTAACTTATGTTTTTTTCTGAAAAACGCAGTTCGAACCCCCAAATGTCACCATAGGTGCGATTTGAATATTTAGATGTATATGTTTAATGAATAACGAAGAGTGAACTCAATGCAAAATAGTATACAAAATAGAGCTTATAGAGACATTCACAATATAGCCCCATTGAAAGAGAGTAGAGAATGGTCATTAGTAGTGTTAGAGAGCTAAAATAATATTTCTATATATTTACATATCTAACACCTAAATTTTACTTTTTATGTTTTTATTATATGACTATCAATTGGTTAACTAGGGCAATAACAAACTTGTGATTTTCCAAGAAGCTTCTAGGGTGAACCAGGTCTACTTGGGAGGCCTCATCTTGTTATAAATAGATGAGGGAGGCTTGTAGAGAGGGGTATGAATCACAAGGAAGAGGAAAGGAATCATTCCAAGCAGAAGAAGAAGGGGAGAGACTTCAGGAATTGAGGGTATTGAGATCTTCTATCAAGGTAGTTTTGAAGGAGAGAGAGATAAAGAGGATTGCTCATTCCTCAATGTAAAAAGAAGCCTTATAATTCTTCTGTATTATCTTAGTGATTTGATTGTAGGTCTATGGATCGAACCACATAATTAGTTGGTGTCTCTTGTGTTCTTGTGTTTATTTAATTCCATGTAGTTTTCCGTTTTCTTACTTGCTCTGGTTTTGTTTTTCCTTCATCTTTGGCTACAGCCAGCTACACAAACTAAAAGGCTGTCCAGTTCTTTAAAGCATTGCAAGTTCTTGGTCTTCTTGGTGATCAAAAGAATTTCAGCTGCACGAGTTCTTTGGAATTATCTCTTGTTGTTCGGTGGGATAAGAATTTCCAACAATGTTTATAATATTAAAGCTTTTTATATCACATCAAAAATAACTGTTATAAAATTTAGGGCGAAACAATCACAGGAATCGATACAAATCCAGAAGAAGAACACAGAGATTTATGAGGTTCGGCAAAGATGCCTACATCCTCGGAAGCGAGCGGCGAATTTCTCTATTTCAGAGGGGAAGTTCAGTTACATACCCAAGAGTTACACATATATATAGACATATAAAAAACCCATAGATAAATTACCTACACGCCATCGCTCCTCCCAACCCATAAAATATGAAGAGACACAACTCTTCACTAAGAGGCGCACTTCTTCACCAAGCGACACATCTCTTCACTTTAAGAAACTCCAACTTCCGGTATATGAGTCATACCTAACAATAACATTATTTTAAATATTAAATAATAAAATGCATCTTTTAATGTACAAATAAGAAGGTATGTGTTGAATCTGTTTAGGACGTAGGGTCCCGTAATGTCGATGGTTTATGCCTAAATTCCTACCAGCAATGTATAAGAGGGAGAGAGGAGGAGAAATCTATGTGAATAACAGGATCATGACCAAAATGGTTTTATGTCATTTCAAGTAGTTTTATATTCTATCATTTCATATAACTGAACTCGACGGCTCGGTAGATGAACTTGGAAGCTCGTCAGCTTGATATCGAGCAGGAGGTAACTCTTATTGCATTAAACGTCATAACTCTTCTAGGATTACAAGAGTTTGAGCTAAGTTCTCCAATGTGAAGACATGAGTTTATTTTTACTAAAAGGCTTTCGTTTCATAAACCATTAAACTTCATTACTCCAATGTGAAGACATAGCAATGTTCTTTATTATATGTCGTTTTTTGTATATCTTTAATCTCTCTATTTTGAGAGCCAGCAATCAGCATTTGAGAAGAATGATTATTTTGTTTTTGGGAGTTTCACTAGCTTCCAATTTCCTTGAGCTAATATGAAAACGGGAAGTTTTTGAAGTTCAATTTCATAGTAAAAAAGAAATCTTTTCCCATCAATGAAATCTGATTACTCTGATGTAACATAATACTCTTATCTTTCTAAAGGTAAAACTCATTTCTGGATGAAAAATCACAAAAAAGAGAAGTAAAATTACATTGGGTATTTTCTTTCCTTCTGCTGCTGTAAATACCTGCATTCAATTATGTAGACAGGGGGACATGGACTTCCGCTTCAGACGGGAGCAAATCCCTCAATCCCCATCCCTTCCCCACTACCAGTCCACGAGCTACCTACACACGCATGCAGCTCAAGAACTTCTGTGCTCTTCTGAATTCTAAACAGAAGATGAAATGAAGAAGAGAAAGAAAAGCAGAAGAGAAAAAACAAAGAGTAGTGCAGAGCAGAGCAGGGCAGCAGAGAGAGTCAGCTTTTTTCACCTTTTCCCATAACTCTCCCCTTTTCTCCTCTCTCTTCTGTAAGCCCACATGCTCGCCTTCAATGCGAACCAGGCTTCTCACCAACCACAAATCCCCCCTCCATCCTCTCTTCCTCGCCACCAAGTTGAAAAATGAATCATTTTTTTACCGACCCCATTAAAATCTGTGCTAGATCTCTCCAGTAGATTTTGCTGACATCATTCCGTCCTCTTCTTCCTTCCCTCTTATGGCGTTTCCTTGCACTGTATAAAAAAGCAGCCATCTTTCTCTCTCCTCTGCTCTCCTTGTCTTTCTACGACGAAGAAATTTACTTTTTTTTTTCTTGTGGAGGAAAAGCAGATTACCCTGATAACAGCTGCCAAGAACAGGAAATTGCACAGAGATTTCAGATATTTTGTCTGTGATGATCATTGCTGAGAGAACGAGAGGTGGGAAGGAGATGAAGGGGAGGAATGGGCCCCCCTGCATCAAACCTAATCGGCCTTCTTCTCAGCTCTGTTTTCCTTTTCATTTGAGCTTAATTCAGAACCCTCGTCTTCATGCCTTCTTACTCCTTTATTACCAGCGTCCTCTTCTTTTGTTTCTTAAATTTTCTATTTTCATTATCTCGATTGCTTGCACTTGATTGATAGGTGATGTACATCCTCTGTTAAAGTTACCCTGACCCATTCCTTTAAATGCCATTCCATTTCCCTGTTCTGCATCTGCTTCTCTTTTCTTTTTTATGGGTTTTTGTCCCAAAAATGGAAATAAATCTTCTGGTAGCTTTTTCGCGAGGATTTAGTTGATGGTTTGCCTCTGTTTATCCCATAATTCAAAGGAGCCAGCCTCAGGTTCCTCTCTGCATCATTGAGGGGAAAAAAGAAATTTTTTTTGGTTGAGATGAATGATCGGTGTTCTGTTGAGCCTATTTGAACAGTGTTCTTCCCCAATCATGCCGTTGTGACAATCCCCGGCCCTATTCATGAAGCTGTGAATGAATAACAAGGTAAAAAAAAAAAAAAAAAAAATTTTTGTGTGATCTCCATGTTTAGTCCAGGGATGGATGCAGTTTTCATCTTTCACTTTGCTGTTCATCAATCATCTGAGATAAAAATAACATCAAATTGTTTTCTTTTTTATTCTTTAAACAATATACTTTTGTACTATTGCAGCCTTTGAGCAGCGAAGAAAGAAGGCAACCCCACTACCCTGATGAAGCACAGTGAGAATCCCACTTACGCACACCATAGCTTTTGGCCTTTTACTCTTACTGAGGAGAAGATGCATTATTCTTCTGACTTATGGGGCCCTGCAATTTGTCTTTAGCGCTGTGTAAAAAACCAATTCTCTGATCGCTTGGAGAAAATGAACATACTTTGCTAGGAAGTAGATGCTATATAGTGTCAAAATGATGGATAACTGATGAACTTTCCACTCCATTGGTTTCTTCTTAGTTTCTGGTTTGATGGGAAAACTTATATCTTGCAGGCCTTCAATGAGGAAATGAATAAGTTTCCTATTTTGGCAAACTTTTGAGGATAGTGGAGAGGTATGTGCCTCTAATCTTTCTTTTGTTTTATGCTTATTTGTAGATTTTCTCTTGCTTTAGTGTTTGAGGAAGAATTTGGCTTCTCAGAACAGAAGTATGAATTTAATGCACACTTTGTCCCTCTATTTGCTTCCTTTTCTCAACTGAAGAATTTGAGCATTATCAATCTTCTGGTTTTATGGGATTATATGTCTGACCATCAAAGCAAAGGTCAATGGTTCTAATCCTTCAAGAAAAAGGAAGAATTTTTAAGTGTCTCTCTCTCTCTCTCTCTCTCTCTCTGTGAGTGTGAGCTTATACAACTTTTCATGCATACATAAGTTGGCACATATGTAAAAATTGAAGTTTAGGTGTTAGATATGTAAATACATTGGAATTAAGTAGTAGGTATGTAAATCTTCCCAATTTTACTTGAATGGTCTCCATTGTTGCTTGCAAAAAAATGTATATAAATATATGAATTTTACATGTTTTACAGGACAGGTCTTCATTGTCTTGCAGAGCTCTGTTCTCAACTTTAATTAGTTATTGTCTATGCCTCTTAAGCATCACCCGAATGCTTTTTTTGTCAGTGGCTTTCAGTCTTCTTATGTCTCTAATTTATGCAAACTGGCAGCAAATTTTTTTCTGAATTATTTTTGCTTACCATTGTATTTGAATGCTAGTTTTTATTGAATTGTTATATTGAACAATATAGCTTCATCTGCTGTAAAATTTGTTTGATGTTCTGTTGACCTGTTTTTTCTGTTATGTGTTACTCAATTATGTGGAGCCAAAATTTCTTGTAGATAAAAAAATTACAATAAATGATTGAAGTTTCTCCTTGAATACAAATCTTTGATTGATTTATTGTTGTGGACTTTGAGAATATTTTAGTATAATGTAAAGATGTTGAAGGATCATTTGATTAATTTGAGAGATCTTTTGTTGATTTTGAGTGGTCTTGTATTATTTTGTCTGATTTTGTAATAATTTTTTGTCTAACTCATAAGCCAATGGATAGAAAATGGTGAGGATATTGGAGATGCCAATTTAGAGAACAAAGGGAGGATTTTTTTTTTTTTTTTGCTTCAAGGAAATGAGGTGTTGCTTTTTTTATTTCATCAAAAGAAGAAATTCTTTACCATAATTGTGAGAAATTTGCTCAAGAATGGGAAGAGTGTAATAGCACCAACTTCTCTATATTTATCTCACATACTTGTAGGGGGTGGTTGTGTTCTCTCTTAGCTTGTCACATGTAAAAAGTAGGATCTCTATCCTTGCATAGAACATGGTACATGTATAGTAGTACATATTTTTCAATCTCTTGATGGCAAAAAGGAGTTTGGTCCATTTATCACATCAATGAGTTCAAATCGATCACAAAAAAAATGAATTTTGTGAAAATCAAGTTTGGCAATAAAATCAATGTAATAGGCTCCCATTATCTCCCCATGCTCAGGCAACATTGTACTTGTTGTAAGTAGTTGGTTGTATTCTATAAAGCTCAATATTGTTTGAGATCTCATCCTTACAAATGACTTTAAATGATAGAATAAATAGGAAGGTTATTTTTCTTAGACGTTGACAATAAGAGCTAGTTTCAGAATAAGGGCAATAATAATATAAGAGATGCATCAAATCTCATAGGAAGAACCAACAGTCAAATTACAAAAAAAAGCAAGTATTAAGATCTCCTAAGTGTGTGTTGATATTGTGGGAAGTCTAACCACACAATAAAAAAATGTAGGAAGTGCATAGATCAAAAGCCAAAGGAAGAGATAAGGAATACAATCCTAGAAGACATTGAGAATGCATTGAAACTCAGTATGAATAATTCAATGAAAGCATGTCTATCGGACTTAAGTATTTCATTTTCTAAACACAAATATAATAATAAATTAGTGCACATGCAATTATTGCAATAGTATTTTTTTAATATCTTAAATATTCTGAGCATTGGAGACATGATAGTTAAGATAACAAGCAAAACTATTTGAAAGCTTAATAAATTTAAGTATATCTCTAGATTGAAGAGAAACTTCTTCTCCATTAGACTACCAATTTTGAATGGATGTTTTGTTACTTTCAAAATTGACATTTTGAAAAGGCATGAAATGCATCGTAATAAGTGCTCGGGGAAACTAAATAAAAACCACTTAGAGAGGAATAGTAGGAGTTTCCTTATCACAAAGGCAAATTCAATGAGAGAGAAAAGATTCATAACATCAAAGTCAAAATTTTAAATTTAAAGACCTAATTAAGACCACCTTGATGTTAGGCAAACAAAGAGAGTTGGTTTGTTTTTTAAAGATTATGAGATAATTGAAACCAAAAGGTTGAAGTGAACCCACAAAGGGGACCATTCCCTATTAGAATCATCACGATATGTTACCTTTATAAATGATAGTTGCAAATGCTTATGGTGGGTTTATTTTATAAAAAAATATATTTGAATTGTTTTCAAGTTAATGAACTGAAAAAAAAAAACTTTGTGGAGATTGACACAAAAGACAAAATTAAGTGCTTGTGATAAAAAATTGTTTAGAGTATGATTATAAAAATCAATAATTGCTTATAGTATTTGTGTGGAGGGAATGATCTGGGAACTCGAAGTCGAAATTAGTTGATTGAATGAATAGAGCTCTCAATGAATGTGAAATGAGCATGAGACAATATGATGCAACTCTCCTAGAATAGTAAACATGACATCATATTTGATCGACTGTCCATTATATTTAATTTTAGCCTCTATTAAATAGCCTATATAGGAAAGAATGAATATTTGTCATATTTGGAAGCTTTTGCCTATATTGATTAAATTGTTAAAATTAAATTTGACCCAAAATTCAATAAATATTTCATGGTTTAATATGATAAATATGCATTTAACTATAAAATTTTGGATATTGATGGAAAAATAATTGTTATAACAGAAATATTTTCTTCAATACATTTATATTTTACAAAGATTAGTCAACTACTACAACAAAAGACCGAAATTAGCTTTCTTCTATGGTTCCCTTGAGGAAAACATTTACATGATTTAACTCAAAAGCTTTGTTGAATTTGAAAAATAAAGTCATCTGTGCAAACAGAATAAAAGCCTTTTATGGCTTGAAATAAAACCTGGCTAATTATACCAAAAATTCAATGGGTTTGTGCAAATGATTAAATTTTACAAATGCGGCACTAATCAATGTTAATATGTCAAAGGAGTAGAAAAAGATTGAATTAAGCTATTGTTGTTTGGGCATGACATGTTAATGATAAAACTGATATTTAAATGATCATACGAACTTTGCTCAAAGCAGTTGTTCTATAAATTAGCACGATAAATGGGGCAAGAAAACTCATTAATACGTACATGAAAGAGATATATGTTGAACAGTTGAGGCTTTGTAAATTATAAATTAATCTTCACAAATGGTATGGAGATGCCTTGCAAAATGGTTTTTTGACAACGACAATCATGTATATATATAAAAAAAATTATTTCTCCAAATTGAAGATTGTTAATCATGTCTAGCGAAAATTTCTTTTAGATAAAATCTTCATAAGATATTGTTGAACTTCCTCTGCACATACAAATCTTTGATTAATATTTTAGAGATCTTATAAGATTGCTTATTGATTTTTAAAGGCCCTTCAATGCTTTATGGCATAGAATGTTGGCCTTTAAAAGAGAAGCATAAAACTAAGTGTTGCTGAGATGAGAATGCTTAGGGGGATGGGTGGCTTGACACTTAGAGACAAAATGTGAAGCGATTGTATCCGTAAAAGGGCTGGTGTAGCTCCAGTGGCAGAAAAGATTAGAGAGAGTCATCTTAGATGGTTTTTTCATATTAAACGTTGATAATCGGATGATTCAGTCAGTTGAGTAGATGTTTTCGATTCGACTTATGTTAAGAGAGTAGATGTGGACCTAAATGGTCTAGGGCATAATGTATTAAAAAATGATCTTAATTTATTATTAAATAAAAATATGACACTCAATGGGACACAATAGAGAAAATGATTCATGTGCCGATCCCACCTGTTGTGAAAAAATGACAATAAGGCGAAAAATCAGATCGAGAAAAATTCGCAAATAGAAACACAGTGGAAACATAGATTTTACTTGGTTCGGCGAATTGACTACGTCCATGGAGCTGCAAAGGATTTTATTAGTTTGAGGAATTACACCCGTCGATCACCTCGACGGTTACAAGAAAGCACTATTTCTCTCTTCCTCTCTCTCTCTTCTTCTCTCTCTCAACTGAGAGCCACGTGAAGAAGATTCAAGGAGAGAACAGAAAACAAGCCTTTCTTTTCTCTTAAGCTTCACAGCCGAAGGATGAAGGAGGGAGAGCAGGTTGGCTTGAGGAAGTATATGGGCTTGGCACCTATTCCTTTTTGTAAGTAGCAGCAAAAACCCATATAAAGCAAAACAGCTAACTACCATAAGCGAAAGGCGGCTAGGAAGGTGAATATACGGGACGCGGTTTCACGTGAGACCAAAAACAGGAGGCAGGAAGCACAGGGAAGAAGCGGGAAGCTTTAATTATGAAGTTAATTAATCCCATAATTAACACTTTAATGATTTTCCAAAGGAAGAAGTGCACAGGGCTCCACATCCTTAACACCACCTAGTGGGATAATGGCTTGTTATTATTGTTATTTCAATATTTTGTGGGATTGTAAGATAGATTTTTTTTTCAGGCTCATTTCTTGTTTCCTCTAGTTTTGATTGCAGCAAAAGAAGAAGCTCCCAAAACATAGAAAGGAAGATGGTGATAGCAGCAATAACAACCTCTTATTCTTAGTGGTACAAAAACATGTAGTTTTATTTCTGTCATCAACATATAGAGCGGTATGCTTTTTTTCGACTTCGTATGGAGAGAAATTATTTGTGCATCCCTTTTTTGAAGCTTATAAAATATTTGATTGTATACGTTAATGTACATAGGTTAATCCCACTGAATCATGTAAATTAATGTCTGATGTTTGTGATCTTTAACGTGTTCTACTCTTCATTTGACTATCATTGTAATGTGGATTGATGTTAAAACAATGTGGAGTGATATGTCATCTCAACTTTTACAAAAAACTACCCTGTGGATTTTAGAGCATTACTTTTGTGTAATTTGCAGGTTCATCATATCTCCTGAGTTGAGCATTTCCAGAAGTTAGAATAATACAACTATCATCTTTCAATTCTTTCATGATGGAGAATGATTTCTTCAACACCAATTCATCAGCAGCAGATCACAGTTACATGGCCGCCATGGATGGATTTAGCTCGCATATGTTTTCAGGTTCTATGTTTCATTCAGATATACAAACCGATCCGATATATCTTACGTACCACGAAGAAGACCCAAACAGCAATCTGTATGCCTCAAACATGCCTCATATTACAAATCCTTCATTCAACGCCTCAATCGGAAACACCAACTTAAGAGATAATCTCATTGGAACTTCTTTGTCTTCCGCTTCGCTTGCTAATCTTCTTTCGATGACCACCAGTTTGTGTGAAATTCATAGCACTTCGCCGAATCCCAAATTGGGCTATGATGATTTTTCGAGGCATCCGCTGGCTTCAACTCAAACATCCAGCACAGTTCACCCTTCTTATCTCGTAGGAAGCTTAGAACAAGGTTGGATTTCCAACAGATCTAATGTGAGCTTTGATCATTCGCACGGAAACGAGCTTTCGCTGAGTCTGGGCTCCTCTCAGCCTTCTGTCATGAGCTTGCCAAACAGTACTGAACAGTCCTCTGAAGTAAGCTATTCTGGCACAACTAGCGTTATGCCGCGAGGTGGCGGTTTCATTGATGTTAATAAGATGCATAATCTTCCACGAGATCACCGCAACTCATTTTCGAACAACGAGAAGCTCTCATTGTGCTGTGGACCTGTGCATATGCCCGTTCACATTTCTAGCACATTATTAGGATCGAGATATCTATTTTTTATTGAAGAAATACTTTCGGAACTTGCCAGTTATGTGACTGAAGATGTGGAAGAGGTTGATGATTCGTTCGCGGATACTGTGACTGAGGCGAAGGGGTCTTCTTCTAGCTGTTCTATAGTGAATGGATTTACAGGAATGGGCTCTAATGGGTTGCCATCTTGTTTAGGAGAAAATGAACGCGAACAACATATAGATTTCCAGTCACAGGAGCAAAATAAGACGCGAAAATATGAGCTAATAAATATGCTACAGATGGTATGAGGTTTTTGGTTTTATTTTATAATGATTATTATCATTTTTTTATCCATATTTGTTGCCATTTTTTATTGTCTTTTAATGCTCTTGGTTGAACTTCTCTCTATGTTACTTTTCATAGCCTATTAGTTGTTCTTTTTCCTTAACGGTAAACTTAGTGATGAGATTCTTTCTCTAAGGACATGGGAATTTTATATGGTAAATTGCCAAAATGGTCCTATGATTTTTTACATTGAGCAATTTTAGTCTTAAACTTTATATAAGTGCCAGATTAGTTGCAAACTTGTTAACTTGAGGCTAAAGTAGTCTTTCATGGAGATTATTTTGGTCCGTCACGTTAAAAAAGGCATGGGGACTAGATATAAAATTTTTTAGATAATGGAACTAAATTGACCACTTGTAAAGAGTCACGAGACTATTTTTACACGGTTCTCAAATTTTAAACAACCAAATAGTTACATTGTAAAAACTTAAACTCCACCAATCGAGATATTGTTCGCTTTTCCCTAATGGTCTTACAGTTTTTTCCTGTTGGTAGAACTTTCCGGTAGGTCCCCTAAACCCGAGACGCTCTCATACAATCACACGTAATTTTATAGATTATCTGATAAACTATCAACCGATACACCAAAAGACAACTCAATATAATCAGCTGTTTTCAACCACATTATCAAATTATAATTTAAAATTTTCTCCAAATTTTGTCATACAGAAACTCTTTCTTCTTAATCTCACAGGTTGACCAGAGATTCAGTCAGTTTGTAGATCAGATTCAGAATGCTGTTTCAGCATTCCATTCTGCAACAGCTTCAGGCTGCCAACTTCCTGCAAAGTTTGCTATCACCACCTTATCAACATTTTATAGGACTATCAGAAAGAAAATTACAGGTCAGATCGCTTCTTTTGGTCAAGAACCGAGCTTTGAATTCATGGAGGAGGAAGAGAGGAGCTTTGAGTCTTCTTTCATACAGAGACAATGGGCTCTTCAGCAGCTGAAGAGGAGTGATCAGCCATCATGGAGGCCACAGAGAGGTTTGCCAGAAAAATCTGTCTCTGTTCTTCGTGCATGGATGTTTCAGAACTTTTTGCATCCGTGAGTTGCTTTAAATATTTAATTTCAGAGCAATTTTCAAAATTTATGATAAGGTTTTCTTTGTAATTTTTTTGTTTAATTTATGACATTTATAAATAATTAAGGTACCCAAAAGACAATGAGAAGCAATTGTTGGCGCTTAAAAGTGGGTTGACTAGGAGTCAGGTAATCAGTTTTTTGGAATATTTACGTACATACCCCTGAATTCCTATGCATTTACATATCTAACCGCTATAATTTTTACATACATGCCCCCACCTAATCTATGCATGAAAAGGTGTATTCCACTCTTTAGAAGATAAAATGTTGGTCTTTTTTATTTGATATGAAAGATTTGGATGATATAAATATAAGTAGTAAAGTTTGTGCTAAAATATGTTAATACATAGGAATTGGGGCATTTACATGCATACCCCACAATTCTTATGTATTTACATTTTAGCACCCAAACCATCATATTTGTTGGTGGCAAAGCTCTTTTCAAAGTTGATGATGGTGGTCTAATATTGAATCTCATATGCACTAGATTTGTGCTTCGACAGTTAACATTCCAAAAATATAAACAATTTTTTTTTTTTCAATTTCATAATAATGAAGAATAATAGGGGTATTTTGCATATTTGAGAGTTGAGCTTACATGAAGTCAGCTGAAATTGAAATTTTTAGATGTGAGAATCAGAATACTTTTGGACTGAGATTCAAAGAGTACTGTTTTTTTATTGATGATTGTCATTTGCAGATTTATCTTGTTCTTAGTTGAAGTTTAAATTTACTTTATGCTTATCTAACTTGTTTAAATTTGAGGTTTTGCCCGCCCTTAATTAGGAAAAAAAAAAGGTTCCTCCTTTGAATTTACATGCTCTTCTTCTTCCTTTTCGTAAAAATTGGAGGTGCGGGGATGGAACCCACACAGCACGGACCTTTATGTTCGAACATGTGTTCGACCACACATAGGATTTACGTTAAATAGGATTTAGTAAATCTGATAAATCCGGATTTATAAGATACGAGATGCTATAAATCCATAATAGTGTTTAGATCAGTTAATGTTAAATCCACTTAAATATGTTTGATGTGTTCTAATTTAGTAAATCTAAATTTACGCCAAAAAAGTGATGGAACAGTGAGCAATTTGGATTTACCGAACCACCGGATATACGTTAAATCCTATCGAACGAATGACAATCAAACGCGGCCTACGAGATCTAAGCTGCTTAACACCATAGTGTTGCAACTTATAGTTTTCTATAAGATTAAGAACTTTTTCTCTTATCTTCTCATCTTCTCATCTCATTAATTTCAATTAACACCATCCTTTGTTCTCTGAGTTACCAGGTCTCAAACTGGTTTATAAACGCAAGAGTTAGGCTCTGGAAACCTATGATTGAAGAAATGTATTCTGAAATCAACAGAAAGAACCGAGCTGAGGAAGGATCCAGCACTCTGCACAGAAGCCATTGAAGCAGACAAGGTAGCATTTTTATTTATTCCTTTACATTTTTTTCCTTCAAAATTACAACATTTCAGTAAATATTGTTAAAATCCAAACTCTGTCTGTGTTGCATGGTTCAGGAAACCAAGTGGGATGAGCGTGCTTATTGATCCAGTTATATGTTTGGATTTGTGCTTAAATGTTTATATTTTCTGTTGGTATTAGAAGTGTAACCTTGTTGCATATCTGCACACTTTGTCCAACTCTGTAATGTTTCTATTTATATATTGCTGACTAATTTTCATCTGTTCATGGAATAGCAGCAAAGAAAATAGTATTTACATGCACAGCATGCAAAGCTTTAATATTAACGAAAGCGCACTTTTTTTAACAAAATTACTGTAATCATTAATGATTTATTTTCATTAAAAATATATGTACAATAATAATTAATAAAAGAAAGCTCACAAATCATTGTGCATGCATGAGAAAAATAAATGTCAATGTGAAAGAATACTGAAGAGGATGGAGGTCATTGAGCCTATAGTTGATGGACATCAAGAAATTATTTTCAAGGGCCATGAATTTCAATGTATTTTGACTTGGAAAAATTCAAAAGTCTAGTTTTAGGTGATTAGAGTTTGATTTTAATAAATTTATAGTCAAGCTTATCTCAACAAGATGGAACTAATGGTGTCGAATGTGATTCGATTCGGGTCCAAATGAGTCTAGATCAAACACTTGAAGTATAGTGAAAAGTTTTGGGGCATCAGTTAAAAGGAAGATAATATTAAAATTTGGTATGTTTATATTCAAATCGAGTGACTCTATAAGAGAAATTTTAAAAGTTTAAGATCATTTAATTTTGATGGGGTTTAGGCGTTTGAATATTATAAAAATTGCATGTGATCAAGAAAATCAATGTGAACGGTTCAATTGAGTATTTTGTGAGGTTTGCTAAATTTATCAAAATGTCTCATTCTTCACTCATGGGGGAAGGAGGAAAAAAATAAATTGATCATAAAAGTTTAACTCTTAAAGTCTCATCAGTTTTTGTGCATCACACGATATCGCGACCGGCTATTGGAGTTCGTCGTTGACACCAAAGGCCACCATTGAATATCAGAGAATGTAGAGACCACCAGTTGCTAGTAGACCACCAACAAGTACAATTTCGATAGCCCTACTATGACTATTTTAACCTCCTACAACTATGATTTATGTAGTCAACTACAATTGCTATAGCATCTAAATATAATTTTAATAGCTCTTTATAGTTTTCATAACCACAAAATACAACTCCTATGGTTAACCATACTCATTATAGTTCCTCCAAAGACTATTGCTCTCAAATTATAACAGTTATAGTCCTAATTACCCTTAAGCATTCATATCTAATAAGTTATTTCTAAGCAATTAATATTTTAATATCATATTATAATCTCACATTTTTGTTGTCATTTAAGAGGGAATAGTTATGAAAACCACCCCAAATACAATTAATGTGCTAATTAATATTAGATTCTTGTTGTCATTTAAGTGCAATACAATAGCTGTCAGCGGATTGTCGTATTTGAATTCGATTGATCGGGTCAACCAATCGTGTGGCGATCGCTCCTGCCAAGATAAAGCTGGTTAGTTGGCTATTTGTGACTGGACGTCCTTAAAAGGAGCTTGGATAGCTAAGACCGTAAGCGTGGTTCGTCAATTGGATCCGCCGACATCACGATTGATCGTTTAGTCGTTGAATGACAGTTTCCGTTATGCTCCTTTAGCTTGACGTTTCGATTGTTTGTCCATCGTTTTAGTCGTTTGGTTTCTTTGATATTTGTGTTGTCAGTTTTAGAGCATACAACATGTATATACATATGTATATATGTATGTATATGCATATGTGTATATATATATATCATAATCTTCAAATCATTCAATGCATATCGAAATAATGAAGTTCAATTGTGACGCAAATAAGCTTTTTTGAATCTTCTCTATGATTCATACATGCTCTCACAAGTTGTTTTACAAACATAAGTCAACTTGATGCTTTGACTATGATTGAAATACTTTTAGATTCAATTGCAAGATGCTATTTTTGACTCAAATATTTAGGTTAACAATAGCTAACATGTAAGTTTTTTCTTACATTTATATCATCTTGCTTGTGAATGAAATTATTTCTTTTGTTCATAGTTGTTATTTATGCCATAATTATGTTAGCACACTCTGCAAGTCAGTTCCTTGCTTCAAGGGGTACAAAGTGTAAAATTCGATAGGTTAGGATTCGACATCGAAGCACTAACTCTTGGGCAGCACCAAAGCTTTATCGCCACATCCTTGTATGCACATGAGTGCACTTGAGAGTGATTTTTAATAAACCCATCCCAAGCCACAACGTCGTTACCTAGAGTCATGACTCCAAGCCATTTTAGTGTATTGTTGGGCTCGCTTTGGGAAGCAGTTAAGTGAATTTTAGAGGGGTTGATCAAATCATAAATAGACACAACGAAGTTGAACCCTGCCGTCATGACACCCAATTATTTTACTAATGATACACGCCTGTAACTGGTGCAAAAAAACTATGAAATTTTAGAGCGACGGACCCATAACGACTCTGTGCCCTTGGCGTCGCATGCCAAATTATTTATAAAAATTGTGTGGGAGCTAAACGGTTCACCATCCAAAATTCCCTCTCTTTTTCTTCCAGCTTATCTGACCTCCAATTTTTTTTTTAATGAAGAAAATGACATCTCGTCGGCATGCAAAGGGGATAAAATTTGTTGGCGATGGATCTGACATCTGCCATTGTATGAGTGTCGAGGTTTTAAGAAGGGGAGAGAAAATAATTTCCCACAAGATCTCTGCTTCTATGGATGGTATCCAAGCTCATTGGAATTTAGAGGAAGTTGCCAACTTTGTCCATCGTGTTGCTTCTCCCCATCCCCATTCCACCTCTGAGCAGATTCAAAAGTTGCAAAATGATGTCACTACAATCAATCAGATAGCGGACTTCCTCGATGATCAATCAAGCCACTTCAAATGGGAGAAGACCAAACTTGTCGAGTGGCATAACTGATCGCTTAAATGGTGGCGAGGAGTATCCCTACTTCCTCCCTAGCAGTTAAATTTGGAGGCAGGATCAAGTAAGATGATGAACAACAACATGGATGATGATGATCATGACATGGGAGGTGAATAGTCATCTTTATTTATGTTGTTGTGTTCCCTAATTGTTGATTTCCCCATATAAGTATCATATTTTGTTGTTTGAGCAAATTATGTATGTATCTTGTTTAGAATTAATGGAGAAAATGTGTTTATTCAGTTTTGCTTCAATTGAAATGTTTATACATTGGTATAAACAATCTTAGATCGTTTTTACTCTTTTTTAAAAAAAACATGTGTGCCAAAGTACCATGTTTTAGCCTTGCATCGTGGCGTCAGTGCCTAGCACCACAACATGAGGCAACTCGAGGGTTTGGAATTCTCGAGATTTAATTTTGCACTGCTATGCCTCTATATAGCAACGTAGTGCCCAGAACAGGCGTTAAAACACCTCTCAATGTTGAGGCGCTAGGCTTTACCGTTGATTGACCTCTTATGTTTAATCAATAGCACTGTGATGCTCAAGACTGGTGCATAGGCGCTATTATCTGGTAATTATTGCCTGATGTTGCATCCACCATGCCATCAAAAGTCACAGCTCTCATGTCAAGTGCTGCACCACCATGTGACACATGACACCTAAAAGTGAATCCTTCTGGTCCCAAGGGTGATGGCTGATTGGACAAGTGTTAGAGTCATGTCATTCGTGCCATGACACAAACATGCCAAAGATGTGGTGCTACACTTACATATGTAACTTTATCATGTCAATTGACATGGTACCTATCACATCAATGGTGCCTAGGCTCAAGTATCAGAGTCTATGCATCATTCTACTCATTACACATATTTCAATTGATCGTGGCACTATTTATATTCTATCGGCTGACATGATAGTCACCACATCAACAACACTACAGTGCCAATGATTGGTACTGAGAAAAAAGGACAAATTCTTATAAGGCACGTTGTGGTGAGAATGTTACATACCATGCTAATAAGGCACTTTTGATGTCAGTGGCTTTGTAGTGTCATGATTTAACGTCACAATGGCATGACCTATTTTTTTCACTTGAAAGGGGTAGCCTTGGGCTACCCCTGAGTTGAAGATATGAATATTTGAAGTCCCTTTCAGCCATTTGAGTGACTTGAGAGCCATCTTCTTCTTAGTGAGTTTCCCCTCTTTAAAGTTGAAGTTTTTGAATCTTCTTTCTCTTTCAGCTCCCTCATAGTGACACGAGAGTGTTCGAAGTGTGTGAGCTTCCTCTCACGCTTAACTTTCTTAATTTCTATATTTTATAGATCATTCATTATTGAAAGTGGTGTCAATCATGGTTAGAGGAGCAGTAGAGCACTTGGAGCTCCTTAGAACTTTTTGAGTCTTTCAACCCAAGGGACTACACTCAATCATCGCGTAGGTGAGATTACCTTCCTTCACATTTTTCTTTCCATTAGGTTTTTGTGTTAGAGGACTAAGCTTAGATTGTTGTTAGAGAAAGCCCTAGATTAAGAGTTTTTATATCATCCCCCTCGTTATTTTTTGAGCAAAATGAATGCATTAGAAGTTTTCTCTATCATCTTACTCAATTATTGTTCTAGTGCCATAGTTGGCGTCGCTTGCTATACTTATTTTTGGGTGTGGCACTTGGGTACCGTACTCATTATCACTCGATAGCATCACAACATTATGTTCATAATGCCATGATTCAATCATTTCTCAAATTTGTGTCTGACAACTAGGAGCTGCTTAGTTACACCAGGACATCAAGTCCACTCTTGATGTGTGAGAGACACTCTATCGGTCCCTGCTTCTTAGCCCTTCTGAAATTGAGTCATTTTTTTCCTTAGGGTCATGAAGTTGATACATTCAGTCATGGCCTCACCAATTGAGAATAAAGAGTTGTTGTCAACCTTACGATGCTAAGGCTTTGAGCCTACTTGGGTTGGTGCCTTGACTCTACTGCTAGAGCAGCAACACTAGTTTCCTAGTGTTGCAACATTATTCATGGGCGACATAGTGTCAAAACCTTAATCTAAGAATTTTTATTCTCTTTTTGATATGTAGTTGATGCACTGCATTTGTTGCAGTGCAACAACTGTGAGTTCATGTTGATTAGTTGGGTTCGGCTTGGATGAACACTATTGGGCCTTTAACCTTTATTATTTAATGAACTCAGGGGTTTTAACCATGGGTTGTCATTACACCCTCGTGTAGGGGTGAGTATCCTTATTTTGATCTCTTATTGGGTCAAGCTCGATTATTTCAAAAAAGTGAGTCCCGACCTTTATATGTTGGAGGCTTGAAGATTTGTTTCCCAGATTGTTGATACATTTTCATCTCTCTTTTTTTTACTTTTCTCATGTGCTTTTAGAAGACCCTCAGGAGAGTCAATATGGGAAATAAGGCATGAGCACAAATCTC